>JAVSBS010020436.1:28030-50186 GCA_033124195.1 Coracias cyanogaster | reverse complement strand
GGCACCATTGCAGGTGAGGTTGGCCGGGGCTCTGAGCAACCTGCTCTAGTTGAAGCTGTCCCTGCTCCCTGCAGGGGAGTTGGACCAAACCAACCCAGCCTTCCAACCCAAACCATTTCGTGGTTCTGTAACGCAGACCAAGATCCGGAGCTGTGTCTATCTGAGGGATTTTGGGTAGAAACTTCCGCATGCTGCTGTTCTGAAGAGCTTGTGTCTGTGCATGCTTGAAATAGAGCTGGAGTGCTAATGGAGAAAGCAAGGAGTCCTCTGACAGAAGCAGTTAGGATCAGTTGGCGTGAGGTTTAGGTCTGTCACTGTCTCTTCTGTTATTAAGCTGGTGCTTTGTGTGGGGAGGTCACCCTGGCTTGTCACCTGAGAGGGTGTCTTGACTTCGGGCAACCTGAGAGATCCACAAGCACCTGGGGGAGATGCTGCCAGCAGCTGTGCATGGGGACAGGGTTTGTCAAGTGTTGGACGTGTCAGGCTGAGGCTCTGTGGGTTGTACTGGTGTAGCAGGGATGGGGCTGTCCAGGGGTGTACTGGAGGCTTTCCAGTCTGAATTATAAGGAAAAGGGCTGAAAATGCCTTTAAAAAAAAATGAAAGCAGAGGTTCACGCTGACATTTTGAGGTCACCAGGGAGAGCAAATGCCTGCAAAAACACTCTTCTGAGGTCTTCTGTACCACAGCAGGTTTTCCTAAAGACATGGGCACAGTTGTAGAAAAAAACAAAACAAAACCAACCCAAGAAACCAAATACATTCCAAGAAAGGTTCAGCCTCAGGTCCATGAGGAGGAATTTCATGATCTTGGGTAATTCTTATGGTGATAAAGGTATCGATGCAGCAGCTGCGAGCTTATTCTCATTTTTCAGGATGTGGTCGTTTGATTCAGGGTTACAGTTCAGCTGTCTGGGGAGGGGGAGATTTGGGAACTGGTTTTAGTCCCAGGTGATTTTTTTTCTTCTTTCCGAGTGGATGAGAGTTGAAGGAAATGGTGATTTACAGCAGTGGCATCTCAGCCCTGTCTGCTGCGGCACAGGAGTGGTGAGTGCTGCTACTTAGCCTGGCACAAAGTCACACCTCCAAACTTGAAGGCATTTTGTTATTCAAACGGCACGCCTGGCCGGTGAGGGCTCTCACTTGAACAGAATCCCCATCCTAGCAGAGAATAAATTAAAAAGCCAACTGGCCGCGGCTGCCTGAGGAGCGCCGGGCCCAGAGATAGGGCCAGAAGTCAGATAACAAACAGTGGCCAAAATTGCAGCGCCTGGTGCAAGGCGTGAAATTAAAACCTTTCCTGCCTCCTCCTGCATGCTGTAGCAAAACAGCTCCTGCCACAGTCTGCTGGCACCAGGAGGGAAGAGAATAATTAAACACATGGAGATTTTTACATCCGAGGGAAGGTCTTCTGAGGGAAGGGATGATACTTCTCTGCCCTGGACTTCGGTGCTTTGGTCCTGCAGCCAGCCTAAAGCTGGGCAGGTCTGTGGGCTGCCCTGTTAAGCCCTTTCCACTGCCTCTGCTACCCAGAGGTAGGAGGAATCTGTCTTTTTTCCTGTTGTTGTGGTCTCTCCCTGTGACTTTACTTCCTCCACCTTCCCTTTTGGGTTTGGCAGCAGCCTGGGATGTGCTGGTATCATATCGGCTCTTCTCTTCCCCAGACCTTGCAGGCTTTCCAGACTTCGGGAAGGACGTTGCTCTGGAGTTACCACCCAGGAGTGATGAAGAGGGCAGCACTTTTTAATCAAAGTTACATTAGGTGAAGCTTATATTATTCACTCTGCTTTATTGCAGCTATTTTTACACGGGGGTTAGAAGTTAATGCTACCCAGCAAGCCTGGTTTTGCTGAATTCTGGCAAGCATCAAAATCCATCAGCACATCCAGACAGGTTAGGAGAGAGCCCAGGCGAAAAATAAACTCACTAGCTGAACGGAAAAAGCAGGCAAAAAACCCAAACCTTTTTAAAAAGCCAGACCCTCAATAATAGAGGGTCTGGTCTGGAGGGGCAAAAACCAGCCAGGACCATCAGCTGTAATCAGCAGAAGGGCGAATTTTTGCAATCAGTGTGGAAAAGGGAGCAGGAGCCGTAGCAGGAGGGCTCCAGGGGCAGCGATGCTGCAGGGTTAGTTTTTTTTCTCTGCCCTGGCAAATGAGCCTGGCCCTCTCCTGGTCCTCATCCACAGCCCTGGTTGATGTGATGAGGCTTAGTCTGGTTCTTCCAGAGGGATGTTGGTGCTCAGGAAATGACTGTTGACCGCAGATGGTGTCGAAAAGTGAAGAGTTTAAGCAAACAAAGCTTTGTGAGGTGTGTGGGTTTTGGTTTGTGTTGGTTTTTTGGCTTTCTTCCCCCAGGTAATGCCAAAGGTTTAAGCTGTGCTAATTCCTTGGACCTGGCAGGGATGCTGGCAGAGCTGGAATCTCCTCTGCTGGGTGAAGAAAGATGTGATGAACTGAGAGAGGGAAGGAAGGAGTTGTCCCTGAAAATGGCCAAAACGTAACTTTTTTGTTTCTCCTTTCTGTTTTTTCTCTCTATCTCCTTTTCCACCTTCTTCTCTCCTTTAACATAGAGATCCCGTGCTGTAATGCGCTTTCCACACCAGCACTTTTTACTGGTGTATTATCCCTGTGGGAGAGGCTATGGAGAGGCTGTAGAACCCATTGCCTTAGTCCTTGTGATGTTCCTGGAGGTGTTTAGAGATTGGGCCTCCTTTAAAAAACAAACCAACCCAATCCTGAGTACTTTTATTATGAAACACCAGGTATTTTTAAAAACCACTTAAGGTATTTTTAAAATCCACTTGACACAATTGGTGTCACCGATTGATTGCTTTGACCCCTCTCTTGACGTGGCTTCACAGTATGCGTGGTGGGTTCTTTGGGCTGTATTGCAAAGGTTGGTTCCTTTGGCAACACTGTGAGAAATTAAAGAGAAAAATTGTTTGCCTTTATGTAGAGTTATGAGGCACGGGCAAATGCACAGAGTCACCGCAAAAAGCATCATTCTTGCCCCAAAAGCTGATGAGGTAGCAGTGAGAGGGTGCAAGCTGAGAAGGGTGTAAGGAGGCAGCTGGAGACCATTGGTGCTGAGCAAGGAGCCAGAGATTCCCATGCTGCTTGTGGCTCGGGGCATTCCTGCTTGGCTGGGGACGGGTTCAGGCTGTGCTGTATCACACAAGTGGAGATTGTGCTTTTGATGTTGTCCATCCCAAAACCAAGCTTAGGGAGTAAGTTTGAAGGGGATCTCAGTGGCTTTGCAAGAGCTTACAGAGGCTTTCTGCTGGCTGGGGGAAAGTTGGAAAGCCTAACAGAGCCAAATGCAGCCCAGGACTTCGGAAGGCAGGACCACTGGAGCTGAAGGAGCTTGTGAGGAAGATGGGAGGCTTTAGGAGAGGGTTCTCAAGGCTAGATGCAAGGCCTGGGCTGTTCCCCTGAATGTTAGTGTAGGAGCCTTCAAGGATATCTTCTGGAGCTCTTGTGGAGCGTGTTGACAATTTAGAATGATGTTTAATGTAGCATTACTGAGCTATGGTATTATAATTACTTGTATTAAAGTTTATCCACAGAGCTTTCCTGCAAGCAGAGAGGCCCCAGCGTGCCTCTGACAAAGACTTGAACCCTGGTGAAGTGCAGGGAGTGTGATAAGCAGAGGTGAAGGGAAGGTCTAGGTATGCAGAACAAGTATCCCTTTGGAAAGTCATGGGCCAGCAGTCCTTCTGAAGAGGAGAAGGGAAAAAGGAGAGGAGCCTCACACAGCAACCACCTTATGCTCCTATGAAGAGTAATGTGCTGCAAGCTTGTGGCCACGTGGCTCAGCCCTTCTTCTGCCACCCGTAGATCTACCCAGCGAAGTCCTACATAGAAGAGAGGTATGGATATACCTCAGTCTGAGTGCTCTGGGTGGGACTCTATACCTCCAGCTTCAGTCTCAAAATGAGTAGTATGAAATAAAAAAATTATTTTTTGGCTTACCCCACCACTTGTCCCTGGCATGGGGTCAGGTCACTGTGTTCTGACATGCAGGGTGTGGGTAGTGGCAAAGGAGAGGCTGGAAGCGTCTTTGAAAATTTTGTGCAGGAGCCTCAGCTTTTCCTGGTGTTCCTGGGCGGTTTGCATTGCTCTTGGGGATGAGAGGCTTAAGAAATAAGGGAGAAAAGGAAAAAGTATTTATTTTTAATGTGAGGATGCATCTAAACCGTGTCCAATGTGATTGCTTTTGTGGGTCCACTTGATAAGCGGAGGTTTTGAAAAGTGTCTTAGAAATAGGGTGTTTGTCTTGTGACTTAACCGATGAGGTGACCAGCCCTGACCATGTCCCACACTGATGTTCTTGCTGTACCCTGTGCACCTCACTCTGCCTCCACTGCCTCACAGCCCTCAGGCTTTGCTGAGCCTTGAAACATCTCCCCACCTCCTGGTCCTTGGGGATTTAGAGACAAAAAAAGCTGATTTCATTGCTTCAGTAGTGCAAAGCTGTCCATCACACCAGGAGCAGGTATTTAAAGCTGTGATGTGCGGTTAGAATCATAGAATGGTTTGGGCAGGAAGAGACTTAAAGATCATCTAGTTCCGCCCACCCTGCCATGGGCAGGGACACCTCCCACTAGAGGAGGTTGCTCAAAGCCCCATCCAGCCTGGCCTTGAACACATACAGGGATGAAGCATCCACAGCTTCCCTGAGCAACCCGTGCCAGTGTCTCACCAACCTCCCAGTGAAAAACTTCTTCCTAATTTCTAATCTAAATCTCCTCTCTTCCCATTTGAACACATTACCCCTCATCCTATCACTAAAAGCACTTGTAAAAAGTCCCTCCCCAGCTTTCTTGTGTTTCCTCAAGGACATCAACTTTGCTGGCATTCCAGATGCAACAGCATCATTCTCAGAGGGCCACTCTGCCCTTCTTCCCTGGGCACTGGATTTTGCCCAAACAAGTCACCTTAAAGGTCTTCAAGGATATGTCTGGAGTTTGAGGTTGAACAGTACATGTGCTGGAGTCTGCAGTCTGAAGGAGAGCTTGGGACATGTCTAGGGTGTAGAGCAGGCACCTTAGGTTTGGGGCTTTTTACCTTTTCTTTCCTAGGGCTCATCTGGGGTGAAGAGGATGGAGAAAGCAACTTTGGTGGGTTTAGGTACTCATGCTCATGTAAGACTGACAAGACAGTAGGTCCCTGGCAGACATTGGCAATAACCTTCCAATGGTGGTGGCAAGGAAAGGGAAGGTGAGGAAAAGTGAAATAAGCCAGGGGAAACTGATTTATTTATAATTGTTTCGAGTTTTGTTTAAGTTTGTAACCTATAAGCCAGTGATGCTAAAGAAACAAAGTTGGCCAAATAATCCCTTTTCTCAGTAGTGAACAAGAGCAAAGTCAAGGGAGGAGAACTAAAGTGACCTGTGTGAAAAGAACAGACTTAACCCCATTCTTCAGGCAAGGTTTCGAGGGGATTAAGTTGGATTTGTGCCTGTTTCCCACTGCACAGATGCTGCCCTGAACTGAAGGTCTGTGCCCTAGAGTGAACAAAGGGAATTCCAAAACATCGCTCCTTTAATTCACCCAGATGTGCCAGTCAATGCAGCCGGTGAGCCGAGTCCTCTGGGAAAATCCATTTCATTAGGAGACCTGCTAGACAAGGAAGCAGCGTGACGTGATCCCAGCCTGTACTAAAGAAAAGCAAAGCTGAAACAAAACAACTCAGAAGTTGAATGATTCAGAAAGCTTTCCTGCCGCAAACGAACACCCTTATGTTTTAGTCACAGCTTGGAGGGCATGTTGCTGCCCAGGAGAGGAGGAGAAATGCCCCGGACATGTGGGTCTGCAGCAGTATCCGATGCTTTGCAACCCTCCCCATTGTGCCAGCTGCTCAGTTGTGTCGCTTTGTGCAGGGCAGCCCTGACATGGGATGCTCCTGTAGCAGTTTTACATCTGCAAGGAAATTAGCTGGAGAACCGTAAAGCAAGGAGACAGTTCTTTGGAAAAACACTTTTCAGAGCTGCCTTTTCCCCATTGCATGCATGGAAACCCTCAGCCTTGCTGAGGGCAGTACCGGGAGCAGATCTGCCCATCCTTTCCTCAGGGTAGGATCTAAAATGTTTAATTTGATGCCAGAAAATGACAGCCTCAGTCATGTTACTAGTTCTGTGGTGCTTTATAACTTCCCTCACCTGTAGCTAGAGGCAAGGATTATGTGTCTCTCTCTCTCTGTTCTCAAGAGGCTGATGACTTTATTGGCCCTTTTCGCACTAATATTGCCTTTCCACTTCACAAATAACTTTTGTGTGGGCCTGCATGGTTAGCATCGTCTCAGTGAATTCAGAGCATTAGTCCTCAGTCTGTTTGCCTTTGAAGAGTGCGCGTTTATTGCTCAGAGCTGAATGAACATCAGTTTTTGGTCCGACACAAGGTGCTGCTTCTCTTTACAAACCTTGCTGTGCTCTCACTTGCCCTTTTCCTCTCCTTTTCAGGGAGGTTCCTTCATGCTCGGGCTCTTTTAGTTTAAAACCATCACCCCTTGTCCTGTTGCTACACTCCCTGCTAAAAAGTCTGTCCCCATCTTTTCTGAAGGCCCCTTTAAGGACTGGAAGACTGCAAGAAGGTCTCCCTGGAGCCTTCTCAACTCTCTCAGCCTGGCCTTACAGAAGAGGGCTTCCAGCCCTCACATCACTGCTGTGGCCTCCTCCGGCCCTGCTCCACCAGGTCCATGCTTCTGCTGTGCTGAGGACTCCAGAGCTGCCCCAGCACTGCAGGGGGGTCTCCCCAGAGCGGAGCAGAGGGGCAGGATCCCCTCCCTGCCCTGCTGCCCACGCTGCTGGGGATGAAGCCCAGGAGGACATTGGCTGCTGGGCTGTGAGCACACGTTGCCGGCTCATCTCCAGCTTTTCAGCCCCCAGCAGCCCCAAGTCTTTCTCCCCAGGGCTGCTCTCCATTCCTTCAACCCCTGCCTGTGCTGATACTGGGGGTTGCCCCGACGCAGGTGCGGAGCCTTGCACTTGGCCCCATTGACCCTCATGATGTTCACATGGACCCACCACTTAAGCTTGTCCAGGTCCCTCTGGATGGCATCCCTTCCCTCAGGTTTGTCAACCTCACCACTCAGCTTGGTGTCATCTGCAAACTGAGAGTCCACTTAATCCTGGTATCTATGTCATTGATGATGCTATTAAACAGCACTGGTCCCAGTAGGGTCCCATCCCTGTTGCACTGGGATGCTGCATGAACTGGGAGATTCAAAGCATTTTTTCCCATTTATTTCTTCTCTGGCTTTGTAGGTTTCCTGTCATTATGATATGTTTTAATTAGCTTGGTCTAGCTCCTTTGCTGGGTTTTCCTGCTCTAGCAGCTGAAGGGTAAGTCAGTAAGTCTTTATGTACTGTACCTTAAGAAAAAATATATTCCCTGTTATGTTCCTTTGTCCAGGTTTGTAACTGCTCTTTCAGCCTCGGGGCACTGCAGAGGTGGTGGGAGACAGCAAATTGGGGTGCTAGCTCTTGTGAGAGAGTGGTATTGACACTGCTGGCTACTGTGTCATGACATGGCTCAACAGAAACGCTTTGTGCTTGAGTTTGCTGGTTTAGCAAGAGCAAAGCCTGATGAGAAGACCTGAGCTGAACTGCTATCGATCCTTCCTTCGGTAATAAAGCCATCCATGGGAAGACGGGGAAATATTTTTTTTTTTCTGAATCAGCACAGCTGTATGGATTTTGCTTTCGCTCGTGTTGAGAGTGATACCTGCTGGCAGGCTGCTGCAGAGGCTCTCACAGGAGTTCCTTTTTTGATGGATCTTGGGGACTTACAAATCCCAGACTTCAAAGAGGTATTTATTTATTTATTTTCTCCCTGCTTTTCTGAGGACAAATTACTTGCTCCACCTATGGTCAGAAGCCAGCCACTCTGTACTGTGAAAGGCACTTTTAGCTTTTCTACCAGAACAGGGGATAAACGAACAGTAAAATAAATAAGGTGGTAAAGTGAGCAGGTTTCTACCTACCTGGCTAAAAACAGTGTTGCAAGAGATGGAGGAAAAAAAGCTATTCCTCTTTACAGGAACACATGGTGAGGTCAGTCTCTTCTCTCAAGAAACAAGTGATAAGACAAGAGAAGATGACATCAAGTTGCTGCTGGGTTGGTTTAGTTTCGATATTAGGAAAAATTTCTTCACTGAAAAGGTGGTGAGGCACTGAAACAGGCTGAGCAGGGAAAAGGTGGAGTCCCCATCCCTAGGGGAATTGAAAAGCCTTGTAGATGTGGTGCTGAGGGCCATGGTTTAGTGGTGACCTGGGTTAATGGTTGGACTTGATGATCTGAAAGACCTCTTGCAACCCGAATGATTCTGTGATTCTACATATGCAGTGAGTCTTTTGAAGACTTGAGATGGTCATTGAGTGTATGTGGGATAAGAGGAGACAATGAGAAGTCCTGGCAGTGAGTTGTCGTGAAAGCAAGTCTCAGTTTCTCCTTGGCCAGCTGGGATGGCCACTGAGTCCTCCTTCAAGCTGGCCCAGCACAGCTTGGGAGCTAGGGAGGAACAGACATCAGGCTGGCATGTAGAGGAATGTGTGAATAGATAAGCATCCCCAGATTGTATGTATATATTTGCAGTATGCTGTATAAATGAATGCGATACCTAATGATTCGTGGCTATTATTTGAAGGGCCCCACTGTTACAGATTTATTTGTCATTTCTTGTAATAACACCGATGATAATGAATTCATTTGTATTAATGTGGGTGTCGTGGACTTCCGTTGATATTCCCGCATTAATTAATGTACCATTAAAAGAAAGTGTCACCCAATTAATATCAAGTAGAGGCACTACTGCCAGTGTCCTGTCGTTAGGGTTTCATTTGTAATGCATTGTATTAACGCTCTGCCTTAATGAAAGCCATTTGCAATCCAGAGCGTTGCCTGATGGGCTGCCATGGGGGTGCTGGTTTGTGCCTCTTGGAGCAAGGATTGCCCAGAAAAATAGGTGGGGACAGGCTGCCATTAGACATAACCCTCCTTACTGCCTGGACACAGGCATGGCAGCCTGACCTGCTCCCATCTTACCTGGCTTTGGCACAGACAGCTGCTGGAGGTCGGTGTGCTGCTTGCAGACATCCTTCATCCCCACCTTAAAAGCTGGGGCATTAAATTAACCCACCTTCTTGACCTCTCTCTGGGTCTAGAAGGTAAAAGTTACTGGCAGCTGCAAATAAAAGGGATATAAAAATAGAATGTGCCCAGTTTATGGTGTCACTCCAGGAGGAGAAATCAGAAAAGGAATTTCTTTGAGGTATTTAAAAGTTGTGTAGATGTGGTGCTGAGGGACATGGTTTAGTGGTGGACTTGGCAGTGCTGGGTTAATGGTTGGACTCGATCTTAAAGGTCTTTTCCAACCAAAATGATTTTTTGTAGTTCTCTCACTCCATAAGGTATGTTGGCTGGTAGCAGTAAATCACATTGATGATTTGATTTTGCTACTGAGTTTTAATACTGAGGGGAGGGATAGTGAAAATCTCACAGGCTGCTGCAGGTCAGGGCTGCCTTTGCTTTCCTGGACAAAAGCATCTTCTGCCAGTGCTGAGAGTTGAGACAGGAGTGGAGACCTTGACTGTGGCCACCTGGACTTATACCACCTGGTCCATGCCCACCGTCTCTGAAAAGCCTGGAGCCAAAGGGATACTCAGCCATCTGTGGTGCATGCCCTAGCTCTGAATGCCCTCTTCCAGCAGGATAATCGCAGCAGGAGTGAAGCGGTGCCATCAAAGCCAGGAGCTCTCCGACTGACAAGTCTTCACATTCTCGGTGTTTGCTCCTGACTTTCAAATGTCTTGTTAGACCATTTTGGGTTCCCATCTGCCATCTCTGAAATTGGGATTGACATAATAGCAGCCCAGGTGGGTAGCATTGGGCTCCCAGCCCTTGTTCCTGCCCTGTGGGGCTCCTCAAAGGCTGGAGATGGATAATGGGCAGAAATGGGAGAAAAACATGGCTTCTCTAATGGCATTCACTGCAGGCACTGAGTTGGTGAAGTGGTGGTTGTTTTGCTGCCCTTTTCTTCTGTCCCCCTCTAGGGCAATGGAAAACTCTTTTACAGGTTGATCCCCACTCCTAGGAGAGCTGCATTTTGTGGTTCAGATATAGGACTCTGCATTTACACATTAAAAACAGAATAGATATTGGTTCAAACCAGTTGCCAGCAGTCGGCTCAATGTTAATGGTCTGTGCCCCTTGTTATTTACCCATGTCCCAATCTCTGTGCTTTCACTCTTCTAGATGATTGGTAAAAATGTCAAATTACGGGCAAAGACCTGCAGGTTCTCAGCAGGAATCCGTTAAAAATACTGATAATATTACTTCTTTACACTTATATTTTGAGGGCTACGTGCTTAGTTGACTGTGCTGATTTTGAATTATTCCATGTGTTAATCAAACTCCAAGTCATGTGGCTTAGAGAAGATGATGTATGTTACTTTGACTCGGTCGCCCTTTTTGACCAAGATTGTCTGGCAGAAAGATGAGATAATAGAGCAGAATCTCTATGCTATGTTGCTGCTTCCCTTTAATTCCCCTTTAGCCAAGAGCTATGCTGAGGGTTTGGTTGTTTCACCTGGAGCTGGTGTAGGTGAGAGGTCTGAAGTCACTCCCATTGAAGAAATCCTGACAGCGTGTTAGTTGCTCTGCCTGGTCTGCTGCCAATGCTGAGTGTCTGCAAGGCTGTTCATATCATCAGGAATGGTCCAGCAAGCACCTTGGCCATCACCTTTAATGCTCTTTGGCAGGAGTTACCAGACCTGCTGACTGAGATGTGCCTTGTTGGAGGAGGCTGAAAACATAAAGGTAAACTGCTTTGTCCCTACCAGAGCTCTCCCCACCTTTTCTCCAGAAACAGGATGATCAACCCCAGTCGGGTTTTTCTAATCTCTGTGGTCATGACTTTATGCTCCTGTAGCTGTATGTTTGTAGCATTCACAGAGTCATAGAAGGTAGGGGTTGGAAGGGACCTCTGAAGATCATGTCATCCAACCCCCATACTAAAGCAGGGTCACCCAGAGCATGGTGGCCAGGATCATGTCCATGTGGGTTTGGATTCTCTACAGAGAAGGAGACTCCACAACCTCTCTGGGCAGCCTGGGCCAGGCTCTGCCAGCCTCAGAGCAAACAAGTTTCTCCTCCTGGTCAGATGGAACCTCTTGGGTTCCAGTTTGTGCCTATTGCCCCTTGTCCTGTCACTGGGAACCACTGACGAGAGTCTGGCCCCACCCGCTTGAGCCCTGCCCTTTAGATATTGATAAGCATTGATAAGATCCCAAATCACTCTTCTCTGGGCTCAACAGCCCTAGGTGTCTCAGCCTTTCCTCATTACAGAGATGCTTCGGTCAACGTTGCTGGTTTTTTGGTTGCTAGAAAGGTTCCCAAAAGGTTCCCCTACACAAGCCCACTAGCATTAGCTTTACTTCTCTTCATTACTTCTCACAGAGCTGTGACAAGCCACTCATGGTCTCCTCAGATATAGGACAGCAAATGCAAACCCAGAGCACAGTGTAATAGCTCAAGTTACCTCGAAATAGAGGCTGTCAAGGGAAATGAGCTTTGACAGACAAAGCTGGCTGTCTGCTTAAATAACCAGTAACGGCACGGGTAGGATGACTTCCTGAAAGGTAGTGTGGAACTTGCTTTCTTCTCTTTGCTCTTTTTCTCCTGATGCTTCACCCACTTGGCTGCTTGTTGGCTGCTTGTTGGCATGGGTGGCGGGTGGTTGTGGAGGGCAGGGCTGGCTAGGGACAGATCGAGCATCAAGATGAAGGCAAGGTTCGGAGAGATGGAAGAGAGGAGCTGGTTTGGCTGGGGATGATGAAGGTTGTGGTGCAGTCTCCGTGCAAGCCCAAGCCTTGTGCTTGCTGTGGTTGAGGGCAGGCAGCTCCTTTTTCCGCTGAAGCTGCAGACTGACCCTCTGCTGTCTAGTGCTTTTCCTCCCCTTGCTTTCTCTTTCAAATATAACTCCATTCTGGATGAGTGCTTGAGCTGTACAGCCACTCCGCGGCTCCCGAGAGCAGGGAGGTGACAGGTCCCGCTTGTCCTTTCACTGCCTGGAAGAGACAGTGGCCAGAGCCAGCTGGCAGGTTATAAATAAGAGGAATATTGTGAGCGTCTTTATTGTCTTATTAGCATTTCCTACCTCCCCCATCTCCCCTCTCTTACCTCTCCTGGACTTGCCTCTCCAGACCTGCACTGCAGAAGTGATGGGTGCCACAAGGAGAGGTCACAGAGCCTCTGTGTGCTCATCCTTTGGGGATGCTGTGCCATAAATTAGCCATCCCAAGCCCTGTTCTGGCAAGGACATACTTATCTTGGGTGGTAAACAGGGCAGTTCTGGGCTGAAAGAAGCAAGCAGCTTTATCCCGTGGGATACTGGAGCACCATCTCTTGTTTGCAGCCACTTGCTCTTTGCCCGCTGAGCCCTGTTGTCCTGCCAGCATGGCAAGTTCCCCTGTAGGCTTGCTGGTTGCGATGTCTCTTTTTTTGAGTGCCATGCATTGGGTCAGGCCGTGTCTGCCGTGAAGAAGCGTGCTTAGCTCCAAGTGCCGTTATCCAGCCGCTAATTCAGCTTCCAGCTCCTATAATGCATCTATTCCAGCTGTGTTTATGGTGTTTTCAAAAGCCCCTCAATTGAATTATAGCTCTGCGGTGGCCATTTGCCAGTGTCATCCGATAATGAGGGAGGTCACTTAATAGAGATAGCAGCAAGAGATACATATTAACGAGAGCTGATTGAAAGGTGGGGTGAATTTCAACCAAAAAAAAAAAACATTAAGAGAAAGGAAATTATCAGGTTTTAAAATCAAACTTTGAAATTGGAAATTGCTTGGCTCGGACTAGCAGTAATGCAATTAATAAATGTAATTAAAAGTGTAATAAAGAATACGGGAATTGGAAGTCTGTGCACATCCATGCGAGCATCTAGATCTGGCACACAAGCAAGGGACCCAGTCTGGCAGTTGGGCTACTTCCGAGATGGAGGGAAAACAAAACCTGGGGTTGGCTTTTCCTCTTGGCAGAGTTTGGAAGAGGGGCTGGTGCCCATTCCAGCTTTGCTTTTGCAGCTATCTCCTGCAGCAAATGAGACCTGGGCAGGAATAGGTGACTTAAATCTGTCCCGGGCACCCCAGGGATGAGGGAGCCAGGAAGAAGAGCACTTGGATTCAGTGTCAGCTCTGTTATGCAGCACCTCTGAGATGCCCTGCCTTGAGCAAGAGGCATGGAACATCCTCCTTGCCCTGCAATGAGGTGGCATCAATGGGAGCGCCTTTGACTTGAGCAGAGGGATGTCTGAGCCGGCTTTTAGTAGAGCACAAAGCTCCTTTCATCTGCCCTGCTGTGCAGCACCGAGAGGCAGGGAGAGGGAAAAGAGCCACCAGGAACAGCAGCAGGGAATGATTTAAGAGTAATAGGTTGACCCGAGATATAACAGGAGTGCGAAGCAGCGAAGCATCTCCTGATGGGAGTAGTCAGCGCCTGCCTTGATGCAGGGGGGGAAAAAAAGGGACCTGAAATACGGCTGGCGAGACTGTTTCAAAGCTGATGTGAAGATCACAGGGTGGGGAGCTCAGTAGTTTGCCTGCTGCTCGAGCCCCCGTGCCCGTTGCCGTATGCCCCCGGTCCGTTTGCGTCGCCTCCTCTCGTCTCATCGACCTTCAGACAGCTGTTCGGCCAGATTGCCTGCCGTTTTTCCACATTATTTGCATTGGGTACAGCATGCGCGCATCCGCATCCTAATCGGTTCTACCAGCTTCTGCTGAGTGACTTTGCCCTGGGAGGTCAGATGGAGGTCTGCTATGTGGCCAGCTCTACTGCAGATGGGGAGCAGGCTTGAAGGGCCCATCCCCAAATAAACCCAACTAACCTTTCTAGTGCCTAACCAAAGCTTGTAACGTCCTGTCTGTAGGTTGGAAAAGTCGATGCATTTAAGGGAAGGGAGAATCTGAGAAACTAACTCCCAGACCACCTCCGCTTCATCTCCCATCGTTACTTCTACCTGACTTTGACCTTGCTGTAAAAAAGTCAGCACCGCATATTCCTCCTCTCAGCCCTTTGCCCTCAGGGCACCTGGTGTCAGGCCAGTTGGACAAGACTGATGGATCAAGGCACGTTCAAGGTGTTAGTGGCCCGTGGCCCGTGAAATGGTTTTGCTATGGTGGAAAAGCTCTCAAAGGTATCGTGCAAATCTGCTCCGTTAGCAGGGTGAGCGGCTGTCTGACAGACGGAGGGTTTTATATGCCCTGGGAGCAGGCACCGTGGGTCTGGTGGGGTGATACCGATTCTGGCTTTCCTGCAAACAGCCTTTTCATTCTAGCCCTGTGTTCATGTAGCTTTACCTATGCCTTAAAAACTGCCTGCCCTAAACTTTTCCTTGGTTTGGGAGTTTTTTTCCTCAGGAGCTACTCACCCAGCCCATTTCTGGTCCTCGTTGTGCTGGCATGGTTCTGCTGCTGCTTCAGATCTTGGTGCTTCTCCAACGCCAGCCCTCAGCCCAGCAGAGCTGGCTCTACAGCCCTTGGAGAACATTTGACAGCAGACAGGAGGAGATTGTGCTTTGACTTTTTTAGGGAGTCCTGCCCAGCACCCCTCATGTTCAGCTGTGTAATCTGCCTGGTAGGCCACCTTGCACCCCCAGAACCTGCATCTTCTCCAGGTTGTAATCCACCTTGTACTGTCATCTAGCACTGGAGCAGCATCCATCAGGAATTTTATTGCTAGTGCGTTTTATAGCAGGATTCGTAGTAAGATATTGAAAACTGTAGTTGTGGCCAGAGAGTGAGGTATAAGTATTTTTTTAAAGGCCCTTTTCTGATCACTTTTTCTTCAGCCCTAGCTGGCCTTTTGCAGAGAACATTGTATAAGGCTTCAACGTCTAAGCTGTCAACACGCCAGGGTTAATACAGGAGGTGTTTGTGTCTAGTCTGTCATGCTGGAGGGTTGCTTGGGAGGTGACAGCCCATACCAGAGGAGGTGTCTGCTGCTGTGGGCCATGCTTGGTCCATGCCTATGAGAGCTTTTGGATGGAAATGCAACTTGTTGATTGCTTGAACATGTGTATTGCCTTGTGGTACCGCTGTGTTGGTGTGGGAGAGGAAACGTCTTGGCCTCTCCTGTGCCTCCACCTTGTGCGTCAATGTCCTTTTGTGTTTGGACAGGGATATTAAGGTTGTTTATTCCTTGTTTTAACCCAATTCTATCCTTGCTATTGGTGATATGGAGTAGTCTCATCTTGTACCTCACTGCTTTTGGTTTGGTCTTCCTGGTGCTTTGGGTAGCCACGTGTAACATGCTGTTACTGTTTGGTATTTCTCTCCAGCAAACAGCCCCCTCTGAGCTCCTTCCTACAAGATTTTTACAACAGTTTGAACCTTTCTCACTCATTTATTGCAAAATAAGGCACAAATGGCCTCTCTACCTTGCGCAACCATGCAGCTCAACATTATTGCGGCTGGCTCACCATTTGACTCCTGGAGACACTCAACGGGGACCTGGGTGCCAGAGCCGCTCCTGCTGAGCTACCAGATGAAGGGTGGGGTGCTGGAGACAGGTCAGGAGCAGGTCCCACTCCCATTTGCCCTCCTCCTCCTCTATGGGACGCATCTGTCTGCGTGTTTATTTTTGTCTCACATCTGCTGGCATCATAACAAGGATTTAATGATATGACATGGTTTTGTCACCAGTTCTTTTTTTCTGGAGTGAGCGAGGCTTCATCGCTGGGTGCTGGAGAGAGTCGAAAGCTTTAAAAATGACAAAATTTGGCGACTCGTGTAGAAAACTCACCTGTTGGCCACAAGCACCTGTAGGCTGTCATCTGTCTGCGTTTTCCATTTTTTTTTTTTTTTCTCTGGGCAGAATAGGTAGAATTTTCTATTTTTGCCTGTTGGTGAACTAAGCACAACCACAATTAATCTTTGCTAAGGAAGAACAGCCAAGAGGGACATGCAGAAGGGTCCTCTAAGTGGGCCAAATGCTGAAAGATGCAGAAATAGAGTTCAACTTGAGCTGGCCTGGTGCAGAACTCACCAGCCTCGCCTCCCTGGGACGTGCCTGCTGCCTGTTATTTACCAGCAAACACAAACCCCAGCCAGCTCTGTTTATACAGAGGTTTTGCTCCATTGTTTGGATGATGGGCCGCATCTTTTGAGAAATAAAGACGTCAGCCTCCCACTGAGGAATATCTTGAGCCTGTTTGACCCAAAAATTGCAAGAGGATTTTAAAGACATACTTCTTACGCTTTTTAAGGCAGACAGTCTGAAATTCCTCTGAGTCCTGCCTGGGCGTGAGCATTGAAAACAAGACCCCTTTTCCTGGAGGACAGTGGGTAAGGAATGTCTGCACCCTGCAGCTGGTTTTGCCTTTCCAGAGGAAGTTTTTTGGTTGAATTTAAGCTGGAGGAAGAAAATACGCATTAACCACAGCACTTCTTACAGATGTGCATCCTCTGACCGGTGTGCTGTCAGGAATAAGGGCATGTATTTGGTAGTGAAATTTTAGGACTGAGCTGCACACTTTGGGCCGTACCAGAGATTTTCCTCTCTGTGACCATGCTGTTCCGCTTCAAGCTCCTGCAACGGTCCTCCTGTTGCCTGGGAGCTCCTCTACTCCGCTGTGCTTTGCTCCCGCATTCACTCCTGTGCTTAGAGGTGCCCAGTGCCCACCCTGAGGTCCTGCCCTGGGGCTTCTCCCAGCTCCTTGGATGCTTTGGTGTAGGTGCTCACGGCCGTTTCCCAGGGCCGGCCAGATCTTTGTCCAGAGCTGGTACCCTACCTGTATGGCTTTTGCTGTCCTGGCCAATGAAGGGACCTGGTCAGCAAAGCTGTAAAATAAGGACAAAAATACAGTAATCGCTAATCCAGAGCTCAGGAGGTGTCTGCAGGGGCTGGAGCTGACAGCACCAAAGCTGGTGACCTCCGTGTCCCTCCAGGCAGCTTCTCCTTTGGAAGGACAAGGAGATGAACTCTCTTCAAAGCCTGCTTTTGGGCTATTGTATGAAATACAATGCCGGGCAAATCAAGCTCTCCTCTTTCACAGCCAGCCGCACAGCCCCATAATCACGGGTGACCAGAGCGGATTTGCATGTTAAAAGCAGTGGCTAGGGGCACTTAAAAAGAAGAGGAAACATATTCATCAAGTCCCGCTTTATCCTTATGAATATTATTATTCCCTGGGGACAATACACCCCAGACCTCATGGGTGCAACCCCGCATCCACTCTTTCACTGTCTCTCCCTTCCTCCCCTTGTTAATGGCTAATTTGTGATGCTCTTCATTTTGACATTGATACCTTGGTGGCTCTGGGGAAGGAATTTGAGAAGGCAGCTGTTGGAATATGTGGACCGTGGTCAAAGGAGTGCCCTGGCAGCAGGAAGAGGAGGGCTGTGGTGGTTTTGGGGTGGCAGGTAGCCCAAAAGAGGGATGGGGAGATGCTCTAGTCCTATCTGAGAAGGTGCCTTGGGAGCGCCCTGAAAGAAAACACCTACCACAGCCCCCATGAAGGGCTTCTCCACCCCAACACACCTTCTGAGCTGACAAAGTTCTGGTTCCCGAGCAGTCTAAATGCAGAAGCCAGGATTAGTGTGCTGTGTGGATGGCACAAAGTCAAGGACTTACATAGCAGCGGGGCTGATCTGGGTTAAGTGTGCCAGAAAATGCCTGTTGATAGGGAAAAGGGTGGCAAACTGCTGGGACAAATGGGCTGGGGAGGATGTGGTGTCTCCATTGCTAGAAGGCTTTAAGGATGGGAATGATTTAGGTGTAGCATGGGGGCAAGTTGCTCTTTTGAGGTCCATTCTAGCTCTATCTTTTATACTTTTATGATTGCTGATCATGAAAAAACTTGAAGGTGCTTTAAAAAATAATCCCCAAGCCATGCCCTTTGAGGCTTTATTTAGGAGCTTGATTTAGAGGGAGGTAAAAAAAGGAAAATCTAGGTGGAAGCTGCAACCTCTCACACCTCGGCAGAAGTGACACTGAAGTAAGGAGAGTGGAGTTTTGCTGGAGCCCAAGGCAAGCTTAGATGTCAGAGCATCCCTGCAACACCATGTGGCTGGATGCAAGGGCAGGGAGATGTGAGAGACACACGCGGACAAGTGTCCTGGGCCTAGACTGGCCAATATGAGTTGTGGGATGTGACCTGGATTCCGTGCTCTACCTGACCAAACTCACAGCAAATACTACCACACGCCTTGAAGGCAAGTTTCTGTTGGCATGAGGCTTGCTGGGGAAAATTCAGATGCTTTATTTCTTTTCTGGTGCCGTCACTCAGTACTAAACTGGTTAAGTCAGACCTCCAAGCATGGAGCCCTGGTTTATCATGCTTTCTAGTGGAGGTGGTGGGCTGAGACAGTCTTGCTGAAGCCCCGGCCATGGTTCACTGCAAACTTTGTGGTTCCCAAAAAACCTGAAAATGGCTTGTTTGTTGCTCAGGTTTGGAGAAGGATTTGCAGGAGGAGCTCTGCTTGGAAGCAGCACCCCATCTTCTAAGCTCTGCCTCCTTTCCACCTCCTCAGCACTTCATGATACTTCTCTATGAGCTGAGGGCAAACCATTGAATACGAATGAAGTTAACAATAAAACACAGAAGCCTTGGAAGAGGTTTGCAGGAATAATCCGTATTATCCCAATTGGCCATAACCAGCTGCCGTCACATCTCACTTTTGACCTTTGCTGTCTCCCTTTCAAGTCTTAGCTCTTTGGCAACCCTTCAATGTGGCTGTGAACACATTACAAACGTTTGGACTTGTCCAGGCAGTCACGATCTGTGTGTACCTGCAGCCTGGTTCCCCAGCAAAGCCTTTTTGCTTGCTGTCTGCGCTTCTGCCTTTAGAGAGACAAGAATATGCATTTAAGATTTGCATAGGAACATGCAGCTGTTCCACCAAAAATGGATAATTGTTCTCCCTGCTGTGAAGTTAAACAATAAGAAGTGCCAAACTGCACTTGCCATTGCTGATTTTGTGCACTCAGCTGCATATTTTATGCATGTAGATTAGTTCCAGATTTATGACGATTTAACTGTTAATGCCTGCGTTAATCGGGCCAGGTTGTAGTTGCCGTGGAAACCATAACTTTGGATTTGACGTAAAGTTCTGTGTTGCATTTAATGCTCTTTTTTTTTTTTTTTTTCTTTTGGAGGCTGTCTTGTATTTAATGCCTTCTGGTGAAAACAGAGAGGGAATCAGCGTTGAAAATAAAAGTGCCTTTGGGCAGAAAACAAGTTTCATCAAAGAGAGTAATTTTTCGGCAAAGTTGTGATGTCTGGGAAAATAAGGGTTTGTGATAGAGTGCCATCTTGACCACAGCTGTATAACTATTATTATAAGTGTGTAACAACTATTATAGCTGCTGCAATACTGTAATAAAGAAAACAGCTGTATAACTTACAAATGCCCTGGAAATATAGGACTGAAGTTCTTGGGTCTCTAGCTATCCCTTCTGGTGGGCAAAGGAAATTGCTGCTGTGCGTTTGATGGGGAAATAGGCTGGCACACTATCGTACCAATAGATTTTTTTTTCATTTTCTTTGCAGAATACACCGGTGGGCACTCCGATTTTCATTGTGAATGCCACAGATCCGGACCAGGGGGCAGGAGGCAGCGTGCTTTACTCCTTCCAGCCACCTTCCAATTTCTTTGCCATCGACAGCGGCCGTGGCATCGTGTCGGTGATACGGGAGCTGGACTATGAAGTGACTCAGGCATATCAGCTCCAGGTGAACGCGACGGTGAGTCTTCCCCTGGCTAGCGCAGGGGAGGAGGTGTTTTCTGGAGGGACTGGAGTGTGGAAGGACCTGCTGCTTACTTATTTTGTTTCCCTGCTCTGGCGTCTTCTTGGTCACATCCAGCATTTTCCAGTTAGGTATTTTAGCAACACGGTGACTGGGTAGTTTGAAATCACAGCAGTTCCCTTGGTGAAGAAAGTCAGTACAGGGCATACAGACCATTAAGTCCTCTGGTCTCATTCCTCATTAGGGCTCATAACAGGTGGATTCACCTGTATTGAACCCCCTGAGCCTCATGCAGCAAAAGCAGAGTTCAGACATCAAGAATTAACATTATGGTGGACAGAGGAGGAGAAACCAAGGTCCTAATTGCACTCTATACCGCAGTACTGGGAGGAGACCCCTCAGAGATTTATGGCCAGGTGACCACCGTGGAAAATTCATGCCCCACCTGAAAGGGAAAATTCTTTCCTGGTGTCAAATCTGGCAAGAGCTCAATAGGGAGCGTGTGAATGAGGAGCACCACAGAAGCAGGCGCTCTGGATGATGTCTCCATATCAGGATGATGTTTCCTATATCAGATGCAACAGAGGAAGGTGAGATTCAGCCCTGTGATACATCTCGCCAGCTCTGCATTCAGGAGAAGGGGGGGGGAAAACCCTTCCCAACCCCTCCAGGCAGCTGGCTAGAGCTCTTGAAGCATGTGATTTAATCAAGATCATTGTCTTGATGCAGAACCACAAATGTCACAAGGAGGTGGAGGGCTGCTTTGCTCACCACGGCCACAGAGGCTGGGCATTCACAGACTGCAGGGCTACAGGCAAACAGCTCAAGCTTTCAGCCCAATCCTTATGTGTTTGAGGCTGTAGAATTTTCCCCAAGAGCCTATTTTTTCTGAAACATACACAATTTTATTTTAAATACTCTAGTGATAGGAGGACCTCCCTGTCACTGTCCCAGGATGTGCTATTGAACTATCTATCAAGTTACAAAACATAGGATCAAACACAAGCCCTGATGGAAAAGTGCCTTTCTTCCACATGTCCAATTCTGGTTTCCTCAAGGACACAAGGATGGGTGTCATCATACCTTCAAGGATGCCACCTTTGTCCATCCAGCTACATCTAGCCCCACATCCTTGGTGTAGTTAGTAGCAAAGATAATATGGGGGCATATCTGGTGCTTGCTACCTAATACGCTCCTGGCTTCTAGTGATTTCCAGCTCAAGGAGTTCAAAGACTTAATATTTAAGTCTCTGAACCTGGCTTGATTGCAGCTGTGGGAATATCTCCTCAGCTCGGTCACAGGGTGCCAGTAATTTCTAGCAGAAAGGCAGTAAGAAACCCAGGGCAAAGCTCAGCCTGGGAAGGAGGACAAGAGTTGCACCAACATAGAAGGAGCTGGAAGAGCAAATGCAACCTCTTGCCTTCCTGATGAGGAGTTTTCGTGGTCCGGAGTGGGAACCAGGGTGATGGTGAATTTGGGGTGGCTGCAAGGGCTACAAGAAGAGCTGTGGAGCCTTGGTTCAAGGCAGGAACCATTTCATCCCAGGGACATTGGCAGCAAGGACAGAAAAAAACTGGGAAGGGCAGCCTGAGAGACGGTTGGTGAGGAAACATGAAATGCACTTGCTTTTTCAGTGCTATCTGTAATACTTAAACCAAAATTTAAGAGGTGAAGGGGAGGGGGAAAAAAACATTAGCTGAAGAAACGAAAGGCTTCAACCTGATAAGGCTAACAGCAAAGTGCAAGTCAGAAATAAGCATCCATCCAGGCTGTAAACGCTGAGGCCTGCAGGTTAAGAGGATAATGTACAAGCTGTGTTGTTGAATACGGTTTAAATTAACATTAATCTTCTGGCAATCAGTCCTTGCCAATGTTCAGAGCTGTTTTGCAGAAGTGTGCGGTAACCTCTAATGGTTGCCTTTCACCATGGTGCTTGATTAGGGGGTAAGGAGAGATTTATTCCCTTCCCTTCATGTGTTATCTGCTTTGCTCCTGCCTTTCTAGCAAAGGGCTGTGGGCATTTGGGTCACTTTTGAGCACCCATGGGACAAGGCTCCAGTGAGAGAACTGGTGGCAGAAGGGCACTGCCAGGACAAGCTACTGTTGTGTTGGCTGCTGGAGAAGGGTCTTTCTCTGGGAGAGTTCTTGTGGCTCCATTCTGATGGGTTGTGATGGGATGCAAGGGGGAAAATATCCTTTGTCCCCAGTTTAAAGCTAGTGCGTTAACTTAACCCACCTTCTTAAACCTCTCCCTGGGTTTACAAAGTAAAAGTGGTGACTGGAAATCAAATTGGGATAGAAAAATTAGGATCTGCCCAGTTTATGGTATCACCCCAGAGCAGAAATCAGAAAAGGGATTTCTCTGAGGTATTTAAAAGCCATGTAGATGTGGTACTGAGGGATGTAGTTTAGT
>JAVSBS010020436.1:0-20505 GCA_033124195.1 Coracias cyanogaster | reverse complement strand
TGCCCTACCAGATCTTCAGCCAAACCAGGCATTTGGAGAGTTTTTCAGACAAAATCACCCCACCAAAATCCAGGCTCGGGTCCAGACAACTACAATCATCCAGACCACTCTTTGGTCAGTTCCTCACACACACCATTAATAGCCCTACCATCCGGGTAAGAATTACCCTACCATCACCCAGGCCAAAGATTTGGAAACTTTACGCACAATAATTACACCCTACTATCATCCAGGCTAAGGATCTGGAAGCCTTCACAGGCAGTATTGCCCTACCAACTCCTAGTCTCAGGATTCTGAGAACCACCATTCTTCAGACCAGACACCCAGAGAACTACCAGCATCCAGACCCAAGTCATGGGCATTGCCCCACCATTGAGGTCAGGGGTCCAGAGAACCTTTTGGGCAATTCTTCACACAGGCACTTTCAGCCATCAAATTTCCATAACTCTTCTTCACACAAGCACATTCCATTCACAGTCTTTTAGTCCATGGAAATTGGGGTTCTTCACATTCATCTTCTATACACAAACACTTTCGTAACTTTTCTGCTCACTTCTCTATGCATTTTGTCTCTTGCTGCTCGCTTTCTACTCACAAATATTCTTCACTACTTGAATCACTTCATCTCTTTATCTCTGCTCACTGATGCTTTCTTACTCTCAAATGATTTCTGCTCAAGCTGGTCCCATCTTGTCTCTTCCTGCTCACTTGCCTTTTCACTCAACCTTGAGGATCATCTTGAAGGGATTCCTGGTCTCATTTCATCCAGTTTCATCAGATCTTGCTTCAGACCAAGCTGCCAACTGCACCAGTTTGGTTGTGCTGGTTCAGCCATCATCATTTTATGCTGCCATCAGTTGCCTCATCACACAGGCCAGCGCCGAACTCAGCAACAGCCCCTCACAAGTCTTCTTTCAAACAATCCTATCAGAGGTTCCTGTGGGCCCAGCTCCTCTGCTGCCCACTGAGGTGCCAGCATCGCCTGCTGGACACAACAGACAGAGATGGCTCCTCAGTGGCTCCTCACATGGAAGGACACCACTGAGAGAGCTCAGCAAGATGCAACCAGCCCCAACATAAACCACACCCAACAGGAAGCTTCTCTAATTGATTGGCTCCTGGTTAATATAATCTTGGCCACCACCCCAACCATGACCACCTGGGTGAGGGCAGAGACACAGATGGGCCAGATTCTGTCTCGGGAACTGAAGCCGATAGGAAAACCAAAACATTCTACTAGGTTGTGACTCATTCACAGGTCAAGTCCAACTTGGGGCCCACAGCTCCAGCCCCAGCACTTCAATGAGTCAGTGGAAGCTTTGCCAGATATGTTTGAGATGGTGAGAGGGACTCTTCCAATTTAGGGGTGCAGCTGGTTTCCTCATGGAGCCAAGGCCCAGCATCTCCTGCACTTGCCATGCCAAGTCCTAGTTGGGGAAAGGAATAGTGTTGTGGTCCAATAGGATTTGGGGAGAGAAAGTGGAAATTGTTGAAATGTGGCTGGTGAGGGGTCAATCTTTGCCATCATTGTATGGCTGTGGTCAAGGGTGTGTTTTGGTTTGGGGTGTTTTCCCATTTCTAGTCTCTCCTCTCCGGTTAGTTATCTCTGGTGGTATTGTGGGCAAGATGCTTCATGAGCATGACAGGTACCAAGAGATGAGTATAACCTGTAAGTAGCATCACATTTTGCAACACATCTTCTCACTCCAACCCATGCTGAATGGGAGTGCTGCTTCCTGTTGACTGTGCTGAGCAATCGTGCTCCAAGGCTGTCTTCATCAGTTGTTACCACTCACTACAAAACCAGTAATTGCCATCAGAGACGTGGGTAAACATTATGCCTATCCTGTGATGCTTGTTCAGTCTCTTCCCCAGAAGGATGAAGACTGATCCTAAATGTTGTGTGGACACTTGGGGAGGAGTTGTCCATTCCCAGGAGCTGGGATCTGCCAGTCTGGTGGATGTTGAAAGACTCTTGTGAAGGAGCTGGCAGGAAGCATGGAAACCAGGGGGTATGCAAAGAGGTGCCCAGGTCCCTGCCCTTGCCATGGGTTCAGGAGACAACATCCATGAGTGGTAGGGAGCTCAGCTCCACTCCAACATGTTTCTCGGTCACTGGTGAAGTGTGGCTCATCCCCAGGAGAGGCTGCTGAAGGGGCTTGTGGAGAGGAATGAGACACATAAGGCTGCAAGGAGAAGAGGAGGAGACCCAGTGTCAAAAAACAGACTGGAAGCCATCACCACAGGCTTGCCAGGGACCAGGTGAACCTTAGTGTGCTCTCTAGCAGCCCTCATTCTTGTGATTAGATGTCTGCGTAATTTCTTACCTACGGATATCTCTATGGCACGCGCTGCTGAGATACATGAGTGAGATTTCCCCCTCCTCCCCTCCTAGACTTTCCTGACTGCCCTCATCCTTTTATCTCTCCCAACAGCCCTTCCCCTTGGCTCCTACGGGAGAGACCTTTCCCGCAGACAAAGAGGCCACAGCGTCTGCGGGTCCCCATTTGCTATTCCTTGGCCATCACCGGAGCCCTGCCTGCTCCCGCAGCTGCCTTCCCTTTGCGATGAGCCGCGCGGCAGGCGACACTTATCATTCTGTGCTGCTCCCTCGCTTTTTGACAGGCGGTGAGCAAGCTGTCAGATGGACTGAGCACCTTCACCCACCACCCCTGCCATGGAGGATCTCTTGTTTTGCCAGGGAGTGGCGGAGGGGGGGCTCACGCCTGCCCTGGGGGGATGACAGATTAAAACAGAATATGCTGAATTTCATGCCTCTCCTTTTTTTCCCTCCTCTCTGTTTTGCCTTGCCTTCCTTTCTACATCTCTTGTCCCTCTTTCCTGCTCCTTTCCCACATTTCTTGTGGGTTTTTTTTTTAATCTATCCTTGCTCCTTTGGAGAGCACAGTTATTGTCAGTGATTTAGAGGCTCTCCAGTGGCTGCTGAGCCTCCCCAGCCGAGCGCTGCTCAAAGGCCAGTGGCCTGGGATTTATGTCTAATGTTCTCAGTTAATAACTTGGATTTACTTAAGGAGTCTATTGAAATGCCTTCAGAGATCAGGGAATGGACAACCTGCCTGGCCCTAGGAGCCTTCTTTACAGCTGGCAGCAGCAAAGCATCTCCACCGAGCCTGCAGGGGCATGGCTCTGAAAGCTGGGGAAGATGGCAAGTCCCCTCTCTCCACCCCTGCTGCTTCTACAGCAGCTTTCCCTTTGGCCTTCAAGTGATGGACGGCAGGGCAAACACAACACTGCTGTCCTGCTACGCTCCCTCGTTAGATACGCAAATGCCGCTCTTGACATTTCCTTTGAGGGCACAAAAAAAAAAAGGTTTTTTAAAAAAAAGGCTGATTTTCCCACTGTTAATAAACCAATGAAAACAAGAACAGCCAAGCTGTAAATTTTTTCACACCACATTAATTATGTGCGTGTGCCTGTGTTTGTGTTCACACAGGCTCGCTGCAGTGTGGCGGGGGAAGTACGGCTTATGGGGGTGACATAAGGGCATGATGTTTTTATTTTAAAACCAGAATTCGGGGTCACTTTTATGTTCTTCATTGGTTTTTTTGGGATGCTCAACCTTGTGGAATGTTCTGCTGGGCTATAAAAAGCAGGATGGAGGATGAGGTGGGTGAGCTGGCAGTTGCAGAAGCTCTTGCCTGTGGGCAATCCCCTGCTCTCAGCATCTGTCCAACTCTTCTCCTTCTTAAAGGTTTCAGTTAGAATCTCTGCAGCTCACTTAGTTATGCAGCTGGATGCCAATGGCCAGCACGAACATCCCTTGTTGTCTGGGGTGCCTCATTTGAAGAACACGAGGGGACAAGAAGACCAGTTGAAACTGCGAATCAAGTGGTAGATAAAATTGGTGTAGCAAACCAGTGCTGAAGGTCATGGTGAGAGGAAATTGTTGCCTTTGGTTCTTGAGGGACTGCAGAGTGAAAATGTCTATGGCAGACGAGCGTGTGCTTTTGCCTGAGCCTGTGCAGCTGCAAGGATATCTTGGCTCTCTTGGCTTTGCCAGTGCTGCACCTTCAGCTCCTCCTTCCTATTCCTCCTCAAGTGCTGATAGCTGTGCTTACCACACTGACCTCAGCTTGGAGAAGATAAGGCTCTGAGGAGACCTTCTTGAGGCCTTTCAGTACTTAAAGGGGGCCTATAAGAAAGATGTGGACTATTTTTTTTTTCAGCAGGGCCTGTTGCAACAGGTCAAGGGGTGATGATTTTAAACTAAAAGAGGAGAGATTTACATTAGAGATAAGGAAGAAATTCTTTGCGCTGAGGGTGGTGAGACCTTGTCCCAGGTTGCCCAGAGAGCTGGTCAATGCCCCATCCCTGGAACCATTGCAGGTGAGGTTGGCCAGGGCTCTGAGCAACCTGCTCTAGTTGAAGCTGTCCCTGCTCCCTGCAGGGGGGTTGGACTAGATGGCCTTTAAAGGTCCCTTCAAACCCAAAGCTTCTGTCATTCCTGGCAGTGCTGAGTTAAGGGTTAGACTTGATGATCTTAAAGGTCTTTCCCAACCTAAATGATTCTATAATCTTGCTTCAAATCCTCCTGCTCTGTGCAGGGGATGAGCAGCACGGGGAATGAGGCTGGTAGGGTTCTCTCCAATCCCTGCAGACACTTGTCCTGGTACAGGCCTATTGTGGAGTCAAGCTCAGCCTGCTATGTGGTTCAGTTAGAGGAAGTGTCCTCCTAGTCATCATCAGGTACATTCTGGGGTGGGTTAGCAGACTTTTGCAGCTTGCGCAAAGAGTGATGAGTGGTGAGCCTGAACAGCCCCATGAACCAAGTAATTGGACTTTTCTGTGACGTGCCTTGTCCTTGGACAGGTTTTCCTAAGCAGGTGGCCTGTGGCAAGAGGTGCAATGCCTTAGCAAGGAGCCCCAGCAGTGCTGAGCTTGGGTGGCTGTAACACGTCTCCTCTTCCTCCCCAGGGTACCACCGTGCGCATGATAACAGCGATCGACCAGGACAAGGGCCGTCCCCGGGGCATCGGCTACACGATCATCTCAGGTAAGTAGCAGGGGGACGTGGTGGAGAGCCCAGTGGGGATGGAGGAGGTGGCCCTGAAATAAGTCGTTGTGCATCTCATGCCTGGAAAATTGCATTTGGCCAAGTTTCTCCTTGACTTTTTCAATCCTGCGTCACTAATGACCATAGCCTACTGCTATGACTAAAAGCTTTTATTCCTCCGGAAAGTTTTCTTTGCTTTCAGTCCTGTCGGAGCACATAGTTTGTGGCGTCTCCCTTTCCTCAAGCAGCGAATGTTATTTCTAACAAATTTAACGATATCTCCTAGCAAAACCTGTCAGTCCTAATGTTGAGCCACTAACAGCTCTGCTTCGTGCCATGGAGGAGACCTACAAAGAACTGGGCATAAAACTCTTGCTGGTGTTGCAGTGGTTAGTGTTTAGGGAGAGAATAGGACTGATTATGGGCTGAACAGCTTCTGAGGGGTTCCGTGATGTTTCCCAAAAGCCTCCGTGCCGAAGGCTGGCCTCCCAAAGCATTGCTTGGAGCTTCACAAGCTGGGAGGCAGGGGGATGGACCTCCAAGGGTGCAGGGCTAGAGAACGGAGCTTAATTAGAGTGGTGGAGGGTTTCTGCCTTCTGAGAGGCGCATGGATTAATCTAGCCTTTGCAGACTGGCTCTGAAGCCTGAGGAACCCTTCCTTGTGTGCATGGGTAGCTTGCTGAAACTACTGTCACTGGGCAGCTCTTGAATCCTTTGGGACTGTAGCTTGGGGACTTCTCTTTGGGGGAAGGTCTGCCAGGTTGGTTTGACTGGCTGTGAGAAAAAAAAAATGACTGTTTCAGGTTACAAGAGAATTACTTTTCAAACAAAGGTCTGTCTGAGGTATCTAGTGCTGTGCCCTGCTCACCACGCTGTTGGTTTGGGAGACGTTGCAGCCCCACAAGCTCTTTTGTCAATCTCTTCTGATGTTAAAGGAGCCGGGGGCAGGGCAGTCTGGGCAGGTGTTTTCAAATAAAACATAGCTGCATTTGGAAAGGCCAATTTTTGGAGCTGTACCCATCTCATTTAAGATAGCTGGAGGTCACTGGGCCTCTGCCATATCCAAGGGAGGCATTGATGCTCACTGGGCTACATTCAGATGTTGCTTTGGTGGGATTATGCTTCAGGGATGGACAGAGTAACTCGAGTTAACCCAGGAGCAAGGGTCCAGCTTGGCGGGGCTGGGTTGTAACTTTATTTCTGGCGTTGCTTTTGAGGGGGATCTTCAAAGCAAGAAATGGCAGCAGTGCCTCCTCTCTCCACTGTACCACGTGCTTTGAGATCTGTCTGGCAGCTCCTTCCAGCTACACGTGCAGAAATAATTTCCCAGTTTCTCTTCCTCAAAGCCCAGCCATTTCAAATGCTCTTTTAATCATCCTCTAGGGTCAAGGTGATTTCACCCTGACTTTCAAGTCCGCTGATCCTGACTGCAACTATCCAGGTCAGTCTGCCTTTGAAGAAGCAAGGATTATTTATTCTTCTAATTCCCTCTGCAATTTATTCTGACGTTCCCCTGGCATGAATCAAATGAGAGATTCCCTCAGATTGTGTGCATCAACTGGCCAAAGTGCAGCAAGGACTTTTTTTTGGGTAATGCGGGCCCTTTCTCACTGAACTGAAACTTCAAACTAATTTTGCAGAGGATGCTGAACTACTGTGAGGATGGTAAAAGCCTTCATATTACAGAAGCCTCACCCAGCTCAAATCCTGAAGATGGTCAGCAGCTGGGAAATCACCCTTGTCCTGTTCGTACGCCCTTCTCTGGGCATCAACTGACGGCCGTGGTTCCTTTTTCTCACTTAGTATGGGTTATGTTGTAGGTTTTCTAATTTTCTCTTGTCAGCACCAGGGCAATGTGAACAGCTCTGGGTTTTCAAGAGCCTTTATTTGATGGCTTAAACCTACAGAAGATACAGTGCAGTCTATAGAGAACTCATTTGCCAAATGCACCCATGTGCTCATGGTCACGTCAGGCTTTCTGCTCATCTGATGATCACGGCTGCTCTACTGAATCAAGGACGCAAAAGCTCAGACCCTGGATTTTTACCTGGAATGTTCACACGTGCTCTTATTTTCATGTCTATCATTGGTTTTCCTGTGAAATAGCCACACAGTCTCTTTGCAAGTGTCTGCTGCTCAGTGCCAGGGTAGCAGTCAGCCTGGCTGGATGGAAGGATGGTGGAAGGGAGCCAGGCATGTTCCGGGAGCCTGGTGGCAGCAGGGTGCAGAGTGACAGGCAGGCAGATCAGTGCAAACAGCCTCGCATCTCCTTCCATGTGCCAAAAGCTTAATCCCTGCTCCTGGTCGTGCCTGGTGGGGGGCAGCTCTCATATCGGAGAATCAGGCAAAACACATCAAAGAGTGATTAAACTGCTTTGCATTATTTATTTTTTTGCTCAAATATGAGAATTGGAGAGTGTTTTCATAACTGGCCAGGAGACCTTCTCCAGCCAGCACTAAGGTCTTGCAGAGTAGTGGTGCTGGGAAGGATCAGCCCATGGACAGACTGACGGATGACTGCAGACACTCGCTATCACCTGCTGCTTTCTCCTTATCCTCACCCTGCCTTTTGCTTAAGGCTGAGGTTTCCAAAATCCCTGAAGCCAGCCTTCAGGATGCTCTGATCCCACTTTGAATTGAGTTTGTTGCAAGAGCCAGATTCTACCAGCTCCATCCAGCATTCAGCTGCTGGACTGGGGATGAGGGCAACAAAAACATGGCCATGGGGCAATTACTTTTCTGAAGTCAATAAGGGTGCGACTGCTTCCCCTGCTTAAGGCATTCTCTTACGCTTTCCATGATTTTCTGTTTGCTTCTGAAAGGTGTTATCTTCTGATCTCTAAGAGTCCAGACATGGGATGTGGCAGCTAGTGCTCCTCCAAAATCCTGCTCACCCCAGGCAAGCATTTTTTTGTTTTTTGGCAGGCAGGTGAAGCCTAATTAATTTCTTATTATCCTCAATCACAATGGAAAAGGTCAGCAAGTAGGTTTTTTTACCTGAGCTGGTAAATTTTTATGGCAATTTTGCAAATAAAAATGGCTTAACATGTGGGACTGGGGAAGCAAATTAAATTAGAAACCAACCATAAGCAGAAGTTAAAATGGTCAGTGGAGGTAGTAATTATACGTGGCTCTTCAGCTCACTTGCACGAGGGCAGGTGGCGGTGATGCTGCTCCTGTTTCACAGCAGGGATGGATGATGCCTCTCCCCACCTCTCTCAGGTCTTGGAGCACAGGGCTCGCGTAAGGCTGGTCTGATTTTACTGGCGGGGCTTAAATAGCAGTGAGAGAGCTGAAAAGCAACCTTGCTGTTTATCATTCCTTCAGTGCTAATATCTAAAGCATTGGTATGATCTGGAGGCAGGGTATAAAAATTAATTTGGAATTACTGGTGTCCTATTCAGCCACATCCCTTGGGTAGCTGTGCCTCGGGATATACTGCAGCAGCTCTTATTTATACAGTTATCTCCAGCACAAGGTCCTCCCATGACAGGAAAACAGTAAACCTAAAAGATTAACAATAACCACATAAAATAAGACTTAAGTTCTAACTTTATGCCACCAGGTTACAAAGCCGGTAAGCTGGAAATGACGGAGGAGCACTCATCTAGCTGTGGCTGTGGCTCGTTGTCCTGCCTGCACTGGGAATCATGTCCATATCCTATAGGAAAAAGCCATTCCTCTGTTTCTCCCCATTCCTTCCAATCTTTTAACCCCAGGAAAACATGCACCTTTTTTGCCCTGTGCTTTGCAAGGAGTGGGATCACCACACTGCAGAAGGCCATTTGAAAAAGAAATCCAAATTGAGACCTCACGATTCAAGGCCCTTGTCTCATCAGGCTTGAATCCTGGGTTCAGTTTTGGGCCCATCACTCCAAGAAGGACATTCAGGTGCTGGAGCATGTCCAGAGAAGGACAACGAAGCTGGTGAGGGGTCTAGAGCACAAGTCTTGTGAGGAGTGGCTGAGGGACCTGGGGTTGTTGAGCCTGGAGAAAAGGAGGCTCAGGGGAGACCTTCTTGCTCTCAACAACTCCCTGAAAGAAGGTTGGAGCCAGGTGGGCTCTCCTCGGTCTCTCCTCCCAAGGAACAAGTGATACAACAACAGGAAATGGCCTCAGGTAGTGCTAGGGGAGGTTTAGGTTGGACATGAGGAGAAATGTCTTCCTTACAAGGGCTGTAAAGTCCCTGCCCAGGCTTCCCAGGGTGGAGTCCCCATGTGTGGAAGGGTTCAAAAGCTGTGAAGATGTGGTGCTGAGGGACTTGGTTTAGCACTTGATGCTGCTGAATTAACAGTTGGACTCAATGATCTTAAAGGTCTTTTTGAACCTAAAGGATGCTATGATTCTGTGGTTTCATGACAGGCTGGTCAGTGCTGGGGCTCCCATTGCTCCCATGGGTGTTTCTACTGTATTTCCCAGTGAAAAGGAGGATGCAGGCAGCCTGCAGCTGGTGCCCTGCAAAACCCTCCCTCCCTGTTTCCCCAGCTGCTTTGACAGGTTGGAGACGCTCAGCCGCTGAGGTCAGGGCTCTGTTTGAAGGACAGATAATTAATCCAGCAAAGTAATCCACAGTTCCTTTTTGGCAGATTTATGGAGATAGCCTCTGTACTGGGGACTCTGCCTCATCATCTTTCATTTCCCAGGCAAAGCGAGTGACTTGTTGTATAACACGACCTGTTCTAGATAAGGCTTTTCATTTAGGGGAACTCTCTGGTCTAACAGAGATTGATTTTTCCTGGTGGGAAGCAGAGGGCCCCAGCGCTTGCGGCAGGATCAGGCCTGCAGACGGCAGTGTGTTTTCACGTTTGCTGCTCGCTGTGCATCGCCTGGGGCCCAGGGAATCCTTTGGCTCGTTAAGAGAAGGACTTTTTGTCGTGGATTAAATGGCAATTTAATTAATAGGCAGGAGGGGACTTTGGCCCGTGAGTTCTTGTTAGGGAAACGTATGACTGCAGTCTTTGCTCCTTGTTCGTGAGCACTGAAGTTTGAGTTTCATGTATTTCCAGGACGGTCAGGAGACTTCATGCCTCCCGGCATGGAGATGTGAAGGTGGCCTGTGCTGCTTAGGCAGGCATTGAAGGGTCACGCCAGGGGAAAGGGTCTCAGGGCTCTGCAAGATGCCTGAATATCAGCCTCTGCCTGACTGACACCTTTCAGGCGTGCTGATGAGTGGCCAAGGGGAGACTGCATGAGGGCAATCCATACTTCCTTCCCAGGGCTTGGAAAATCCTCAAGGAGAGAGAGGGAAGGAAGTGTGGGGCTTTTGATCAGTGAGCTGGTCTTTAGGGCTCTTCACAAACCCTTAGGACAGGGGTTTTTTTTTTTCCCTGAAGCTGATTGTTATAAGAGAGGGATGCAGTTTCTGGCAAAGCACTCTCTTCCTAAAGCTGGGGCATCCCAAGGGAAGCATGAATTAAAAGTCATTATTTGCACAATGTAACAGAAGCATGAATTAGAAAAGCAAGAGGGAAGTGTGCCTGAAAAGGTCTATTCTCTGTCTTCTGGTTTTCCTGCTAAGGAGTAAAACATTTTTTTTTTAAGTGTAAAAATCAATGTAAGTAACTCTCAGAACATGTTTCCCGTGGCCCTAACAGATCTGGAGTCCCCTACTGCCTTCCTTTGGAACGTGCAGCATGGACCCTTGAGGTAAGGTTAAGTGGCCAAAGAGGTCTCCCTGCCCTCAGCTTCCGACACCTCCCTTTGTATTTTGACCTGACTTAGTAAGAACGCAGGGCAGAGCAAACCATGGCCCTCAGTTCTTTAAGCTGGACATCAGTGAGGATCCTTGGAGATGGGACCTGCTAATTTTAATATTCCTATTGCCAGCTGGCTTCCATCGCACAGGCTTTTCCTCACATTCGGATTGCTCGGTGAACTACCAGGGTGTTAAAAGTCCTCATAAATTCCACCTGCTGGGAGGGCCTTCCAGTGTGATTTAAAGGCTCTCATCATAGCAGAACATTTCTGTAGGAGGACACGCTGATGGGTGGAAAAGTGCCTTATGCCGTGTTATTCATCAAAGGCTGTTTTTCCATCCTGCCAATGCAAGGGGATGAGATAGGGCAAAGAAGAGATGGTGGCTGCGGCCACAGCCCCGCTTTTCTTGGCTCAGTTGCTCCCTACCTTCCTCCCCACTGCTAATGATGCTTCGTCGTCACATTGGCACCGTGCTTTGGCTCCCTGGCAATCCAGAAATCACTGGGAAGAGGTACGGTTGGGATAATGGTTAGCATGGCAGGTGGTCCTGCAGCAAATGGCCTTCAGTAATTACAACTATACATTCCTATTTATGTGTAAATATGAAACAAACGCATATTTTTTGTTTAATTTCTGGGACTTCCTATTTAACTTTCTGGGATTTAATCTGTATTCAGGATGTTGGCAGCCGCTGGAGACAGATGAACCTGCACTGCTTCTGTTCATGCTGAGGCTAGAGAAAACAACGGGTTCTGAGATGTTTTTTAATGGAAGATTTTCTGAAAGGTGTTGAGCATGGAGGCGCAGGGTTTGTGTTAAAAGCTGATTCATACTTGTTACGGGCCATATTACAGAGTACTCCCTTCTTGTTCTCCTGATGGGTCTGTGTTGCTCTGCTGTCTTGACTCACAATCTGGCTGTTGGCTGCTCGCTTGTAGCAGGTTTTAGGGTTAGATTCATGAAGAGAGGAAAGGCTGGGGAGAAAAAAAGCCAAGCCAGGCAGGGCTGGTGAATTGCCTTCCCTTCGAACCACTGAGCACATTTTAGATGACCGGGGGAATGGCGGTTGTGATCCAAGACTCAACATCCTTTCGTGTGATGAATGATGCTCACAACAGGGTCCTTTAAACTCTGCAGGCTCTGTTCTCCTCTCTGGCACCCATCTGCAGGTCCCAGGAGCTTTGGGAGGGGAGGCTTCACCTCGGGTGATAAATCTCTCCTTTTATTATCTCATACTGTACATTCGGTTCTAAAAAAAGGGAAGAGTTCGAGCATTTAATCCAAGTTTCTTTTGTGGCTCTGCAAGATCAGAAATTCTGCTGGTTGTGCTAGAACAGGCAATTAAATCTTTTGGGGAAGATACTAAAAATGCCTGTTTGCAGAGCAGGCGTGTGCGGAGGAGTGCCGGCACACAGCTTTGGACTTGAATCCCTTGTCCCAGAGAAAGCTGCATCTTCTGGGAAGCAGAGCAACCCAAAGTCCAGAGCAGGAGAGACGGATGTTGTTTTCTAGAGCATCTTGATTTCACACAGAGTGAAATGAAAAAGTTCAGGTTGTAATAACCCTTTTTTTATTTGGAAATAACTTGTTCCCTTTGAATTTAAGCGCAAGGCAAAGTATCTGCCCTGCCACGCTTCCCAGCGTATCGCATGGGGGCAAAAACTCAAGGTGAAGAGCAGCAAGGTGGTCACGGCAGCTGATGGACTATTTATACGATGATAACTGTGTCTGTTGCTGACTCCATGAACCACATCCAACAGCATCTATTTCAGTGCCAAGTAGCCCTGACGGAGCACATTTTGATTAATAAATCACCCGGCGCAAGGTGTGTGATGGGTTCCCCTTTCACATCTCATGAAAGTCATCCGCTCCGAGTTCAGCAGCTCAGCAAGCCCAGGGTGAGACTCCTCAATACAAACAGCCCTTCATGTAGAGGGAGGTGGGAAAATTCTCCTGTGTCGGGGAATTGGCTTCCCCTGGCTGACAGGTAGCTCTTTGCTAGAGATGGGCACTAGTGCATCTCTCCCTCCTAGGGATATGAACAGTGCTCAAAGGCCAAAGGGGTAGGTAGGGAGGAGGAGACAATGTCTTTTTTCTTTTCTTTTTTTTTTTTTTTCTTTTTCCCTGGGTTTGAGCCAGTATTTTTAATGGTCCTTTTAAACTGTGAAGAGCGTTGGCTCAGGGTGGTTAAACATTATAGTCTTCGTCTATAAAACCCCTCGTTATAGCAGTGTTTCTCTAAAATTATGCCTATGCCGCCATCCGTTCCTCAATGAGCCTGGAAAAACACTTTGAATGGGCTTCTGTGATCCACCCTGTTGCTCTCAACCCTGGGTCGTGTTGATTCCTGCCTTCCCAGTCCCTGCAAAGCCACAGTGGATGTAGGAGCTGCTGCTGCCCCTACACCTGCACACGGATAGAGGGATGTTGCAGACGACACCAAGCTTAGTGGTGAGGTTGACACACCTGAGGGACAGGATGTCATCCAGAGGAAAGTGGACAGGCTTGAGGGGTGGGTCCATGTGAACCTCATGAGGTTCCACAAGGCCAAGTGCAAGGTCCTGCACCTAGGTCGAGGCAACCCCCAGTATCAGCACAGGCTGGGAATGAAGGAATGGAGAGCAGCCCTGTGGAGAAGGACTTGGAGGTGCCGGGGGATGAAAAAGCTGGAGATGAGCCAGCAATGTGCCCTTGCAGCCCAGAAGTCCTGGCATGCATCCCTAGCAGCATAGGCAGCAGGGCGAGGGAGAGGATTCTGCCCCTCTGCTCTGGGGAGACCCCCCTGCAGTGCTGGGGCAGCTCTGGGGTCCTCAGCACAGCAGAGACATGGACCTGCTGGAGCAGGGCCAGAGGAGGCCCCAGCAATGATGGGAGGGCTGGAAGCCCTCTGCTGTGAGGCCAGGCTGAGAGAGTTGAGAAGGCTCCAAGGAGACCTTATTGCAGACTTTCAAGACCTAAAGGGGGCCTGTCAGAAAGCTAAGGACAGTCTTTTTGTCAGGGCATGTTGCGACAGGACAAGGGGCGATGGTTTTGATCTAAAAGAGGGGAGATTTAGACTAGATGGAAGGATGACATTTTTTGTGCTGAGTGTGGTGAAGCCCTGTCCCAGGTTGCCCAGAGAGGTGGTTGATGCCCCATCCCTGGAAACATTCCAGGTGGGGTTGTACTGGGCTCTGAGCAACCTGCTCTAGTTGAAGCTGTCCCTGCTCACCACAGGGGGTGTTGAACTATGTGGCCTTTAAAGGTTCCTTTCAACCCAAACTGTTCTATGATTCTGTTGATATGCCCAGCAGACAACACTGGCCACGCAAGCCATTAGCTGGAGCACTGGGGCAGGAGGACAAGGAGCTGGCTCAGCTCATGGCATCCACCTGCCTCCAAGGCCATCATGGGCACAGATGGCTGCAGGTGCCCGGCTGGTAGCTTGCTACCAGTACTACCGGGAGCAGGACAGAGCAAGCGCTGGAAGAGCTGTGGAGCAGACAAACTGGTTGAAAGCCATCAACTGGTGTGGCTGTCTGCACCAGCAACTGCAACCTAAGCTGAGCTTACACAGGCTCAGCTTTTTCCTTGGTCAGGAAGATGGAGAGATAACAGGAGGACTGTAGGGGAAGAAAAATTATACAGAGGTCGGGAAAGTGAGAGATAGGAAGGAGTCAAAGACAAATTTGACTATTTTCCCCTCACTTTTTTTTTTTTTTCCTTGCTCCGAGGAAACTCAAGACACAATTAGAGAGATTTTTGTAAAGAAAACATCTCAAGAGAAGGTGCATTGTTCAGCACTGTGAGTACTTCAGCAGGGATTACTGGTCAGAGGAATAACAAAGTGGTGGTTGGAGAGGCGTTGTAGGGGAAATTATGAAAGGCCTCTGAGGGATGAGTTTGGAGACACCTCTTTACCTTTGGAGGCTAATTTGAAAAGCCTGCAATTCTCTGCTAGCAGAAAGGCACCCTTGAGGGCATCAGATGCATATCTGCTATCTGAGAGGTGTTGAGGAGGCTGAGCCAGAGGAAAGCCTCTGATGTGCATCCTGGGAGGGTATCTGGGTCCCTAATTCATTCGTCCATCCTTCAAAAAAATCACTGTGGTCAAATACGAAGCACATAACCATTTTTAGGGCACAGAGCTCAGTACTGTGTTTAGCGCTTTGTGTCAAATTCCTGCCCTATTGATATATTTCCACTAAAATCCATTGGTCTCCACATTTACAGGTTCCTGTTTGCAGAACAGTATTTTGTGACTAAAAAGGTATTTTATTATTTACACAGTTTATATTACAGGGAGTGTACCAAGATCACTCTGATGCATAAACCTTACCATGGAAACGTGGCATCCTGGAGCATTTAACTACCTTGCGGCACAATTCACGACGTCTCATGGAGTGTCCTCCAAAGCTGGTATCAGAACAATTCTCTTAAAGAGTCGGTCATAAATTACAGAGCAAAGGTGGGAAGTCAAGATGAAGAGAGGGGATTCATCAAAGGGAGGAGACTAGAGATCTTCATGTATGGCACCGAAAGTTGGATTTAAAAAAAAGCAAGGCTGCTGCTAATATTTTAAGTGGCCGCGCATCAGTTCATTAAGCTGGCTAGCAGTCAGTGGGCCATTGAGGATGGAGAGAGGAGAGGACCAAGGACAGAAATGGGAGGAATTCGGTCTGAGAGGAAGATATGAAGGCTCAGCAATGGAAGAGAAAGGTGTTATGGCATTTCAGACCCTGGGAGAGAGGGGTGATGCTGGCAGCCCATGGCTTGTGAAGGCCATGGTGGCTCCTGGGGCTGGATGGTGGAGAGAGCTGGACCTGGAGGCTTTGGCCATCCTGGGAAAAGTGCAGCCATGGTTAAACAGGGGATAGGGAGGGAGCGAGGTGGAAGTTGAGTGATGGGAAACAACTTTCTGCGGCAGCAGATCTATCTTGCAGCTCCCTTCCAGGGAAATGACAAATATTGTGTGCGTTTTGTTCCTGCTGAGATATATTGAGGAGACAGTTGGGGTTTTTTTTTCATTTTTGACTGGGATGAATATAGCATACCCGCAGGGTTTCCTCACTCCTATTTGGGGCTGGATCAGAGTTTTCTGCATACTGTGAAAGGATGATGGGAGTGGTGTGGGTGGCCATATGCCTGTGCATAACCTCTTTGGTCATCACTTATTCAGCAGCCTCCTCTGGTATTGTGTCAGGCCAGCATCAGGTATCCCAGGCTTTACGTACCAACTGTTTTCTTTTGTCTGGCTGACAGAGAGAGCACCTGGGACTGTCACAAGGGCATTCCTTGTAGGATGTTCATCTTTTTAGCATCTGCTAGCCGTGAGACTCAAGTGTTGTCTTTCTCCTCTCTGGGTGTCCGATTCCAGAGGAGGAGTCAAGCTGCAGATAGGATGCTCAGTGGAGGCAGCACAGCCCTCCATGGCACCCTGTCTGGTTGCTTGCACATAAGGACCAGCACAGAGGCCAAATTTGGCTAAATGAGGAAAACAAGGCAGTTGCATGGTGTCAACACATCTGGAAGAGCGTAAAAGCAGGGCAAGTGCCTCTAGTACTTATTCTAATACTCTCCCTGGCACCAAATACATCCAGCTAAGAAAATTCCTGAGCTGCATGTGGCTTCTCTGTTATATGATAGACCTTTTTTTTTTCTAGACCTCCCTAGTCTCTCCTTGAATACTTGTGAACTTCTATCATCCTCAACATACTCTGGCAAAAGACTCTACAGTTAAGCTATCACTTGTTACGTGAAGAATTACTTGTGAGCTTGGTCCATCTGCATCTTCCTCTGATTAACTTGGACTGGTGTCCCTTAACTCTTATATTTTAAAGCGAGGTCATGCCCACCCAGGGACAGGGTACCCTGTGAATGCAGACGGTTGTTGTGAGGGGAGCACCTGGTTTTGGCCCTGGTTTCAGCTGTGCTGTTGTGTATTTTAATTACCAAAGCCCTTTGAAATTCTTCGGCTGCCTTCAGCATTCTTGACTTTATCGGCTGTTGGAAGGAAAGCACCATTTTGAGCCCTGAGCTGGGGTGGTCAAGAGAAGAGGACCGTGGCAGCCATTACATTTTAAAGCGCATTGAGATAATGTGCAGGGTTTGCAGAGCCCACTGCAGCCTGTGACCAGCTTGGAGCTTCTGGCCTAGCAGAGGATCTGCTCTGAAAAATCTCTTTTTCAAGCACTGGTGGGGGAAAAGGCTCGTGTTCTCCCACTTCCCTCTCTGCATCACCCCCAGCACACTGGTATCGGCTGTACCAGCTGTTTATTTTTCCTGTTTATTTTTCTTAGGTAACACCAACAGCATCTTTGCACTGGACTACATCAGCGGAGCCTTAACCCTGAATGGGCCACTGGACCGGGAAAACCCCTTCTATAGCGCTGGATTCATCCTCACAGTGAAGGTGAGACCTGTTCCATACGGGACCTTTGAGGTAGAGATGCAAACCTGGGGCATGTTGCTCCTGTGGGCGTCCAGAGCTGTGATGTGCTTTTCCCCAGCCAAGCCAAGTGAGATGTTTAATACAGCCTCCTTGTATGGTGTCACAAGGTGTGGTTACCTCTGTATGGATGTATAAGGTCATTTTTGGTGCCCGGCCCAATCTCCAAATAGATCTGCCTGTGGTTGTATCTACTAGCAGCATGCAGATCATAGAATCGTTTTGGTTGGAAGAGACCTTTGAGATCACCAAGTCCAACCGTTAACCCAGCACTGCCAGGTCACCACTAAACCATGTCCCTCAGTGCCACATCTACATGGCTTCTAAGTCCCTCCAGGGATGGAGACACCACCACTGCCCTGGGCAGCCTGAGACAGCCCTTCACAACCGTTTCAGGCCACAGATTTTCCTACTGTCCAACCTAAACCTCCCCTGGTGCAACTTGAGGCTGTTTCCTCTTATCCTATTGCTTGTTCCTTGGGAGAAGAAACTGACCCCCACCATACTCCAACCTCCTTTCAGGGAGTTGTTGAGGGCAAAAAAGTCTCCCCTGAGCCTCCTTTTCTCCAGGCTCAACAACCCCAGGTCCTTCAGCCGCTCCTCACCAGACTTGTGCTCTAGACCCTTCCCCAGCTTTGTTGCCTTTCTCTGAACATGCTCCAGCACAAGATAGCATGAGACACTTACATTCAGGCACGTGAATTGTGTGTATTTCCCACCTTTCCCCAAAAAAATCTTGGAAAAACAGGAACAGTTTGTCATGTCAGCAGGCAGTGGTGTAATGGGGCATTGTCTGCCTCTGCCCAGTGCAGATACTGAAAGTTGCCTTGTCAAGAAAAGGCACTGGAGCATTGTCTTGCAGGCCCACCAGCCCCACCTGAGAGCGGCTCCCCGACTCTGCACGCAGCCCTGTAATTAAAATCAATACCAAGCTGGGCAGCTGGTTGGAAACACATTTAGAAGTATAGATTCTGCTGGGTTGGGGTGGGGAAAAAATCAGCATTGTAGGAAGGGTCATTGATTGGGAGGGGAGCAGCCAGCACATCACCTTGTCATTCTGGCAAGTGTAGTGCTTTACTTGGGGAGGGGCAAAGGGACAAGAAATTACCCCTCTTGGTTCCAGGCACAGGTTGTACTGTGGGGCTTTATGCATGGGGAAGAGAGCCGCATCCATCGCTGGTATCTCTTGGTTTGGGCTTTTCTTGTTTTAATTCAGTAGAAATCAAAAGGGAGGACTGTCTGTTTTTAATGGGGATGAAAATACCCGTTTAATCTTGGAAAGGTTTGTGAACCTGAAAACTTGCCCGTTTTCCTGCCTGCCTCATAATGGAGTTCCAACTATGTTCTGTTGCAGATAGATTTTTATTCCTTCTCCCCACAAACTTTACATCCTCTGGCAAATGCCAACTCTCTGCATCCCACATCCCTGGGTCCCCAAAATGTTCTCTGCTGCTCTCGTCCTGGAGCACAGAGTGAAAATACAGCTGGATTGCTCCCTGTTCGGATCAGCCTGTTCTGCTGCTGTGTGCAGAAGTGGTGAATAGCAATGAGCCGTGTGGGTCGTGTTAGCATTGCTTTTTTCTGTGCCCACAGCAAAGCAAGATTATCTAAAGGACAAGAGGAGGGACTCTGCTTGAAAAGGCTGCTTCACAAGTCTTGCGTCTCTGGCAAGAAAATCCGCACTCTTTCCTTTTGAGGAAGCAAAATTAAAGTCCTTCTTGAGACAGAGGTGTGATACAGAGTCATGACTCAGCTCTGTATTTAGACACATGTTGCTAAACCTATTTTAAGGTCTAATTCTTGTTTTCCTCTGTTGCCCTAGTTTTCTGTCCCTTTGGTACTACTGTGGTGGTTAGCTCCCTGCTCCTGGTGCCACCTCAAGAGGCGACAGAGGAGAAAATAGGAGTGCTCTTTGCTCCGTTGTGGCTTCCCTGCTTTTGAGGACTGTCCCCAACATCTTGCAAGGCAATTTTTTGGTTTAAATGCTTGTGGCAGGGAAATTGCCTACTCATCGCCTAGTGGGACTCTAAGTCCTAACAACCTGTTGCATGATAAGGGCAAGTGAGAACTTGGCCACAGCTGTCCCAAGGGAAATTTTAAACCCCTGGAAGGTTTGCAAGGTTGCTGTGGGTCTAAAGCATGGGTGATGGAAGGGCTGGGTCAACACAGAATTGTAGAATGGTTTGGGCTGGAAGGAATCATCTAGTTCCAACCCCCCTGACATGGACAGGGACACCTCCCACTAAACCAGGTTGCTCAAAGCCCTGTCCAACCTGCCCTTTAACACCTCCAGGGAGCGGACATCCACAACTTCTCCAGACTACCTGTTCCAGTGCCTCACCACCCTCATAGTGAAGAATTTCTTCCTTACGTCTGATATAAATCGATTCTCTTCCAGTTTAAAGCTATTTCCCCTTGTCTTATCACTGCATACCCTTCTAAAAAGTCTATCCCCATCTTTCTGATAGGCCCCTCAAAGTACTGAAAGGCCACAAGAAGGTCTCCCCAGAGCCTTCTCTTCTCCAGGCTGAATAACCTCATCTCTCTCATCCTGGCCTGACAGCAGAGGGGCTCCAGCCCTCAGATCATCGTCAGTGTGTCAATGGGTCAGTGGTGTGGAAGGGTGCTCAAAGTTAGGGGGCAATGGCAGAACCAGCTGAACATCCTTCCTCAGCAAAGTGGAGGAAGCAAAAGCTGCAAAGTCTCTAATCACAGCACGTACACTTTCTTTTACATTTATTCTTTGTTGTTTTCTCTCCTTGCAGGGGACAGAGCTGAACGATGACCGCACACCCTCCAATGCCACTGTTACCACAACCTTCAACATCCTAGTCATTGACATTAATGACAACGCACCCGAGTTCAACAGCTCAGAGTACAGCGTGGCCATCCCAGAGCTAGCCCAGGTGGGCTTTGCCCTTCCCCTCTTCATCCAGGTGCAGGACAAAGATGAGGTGAGGTATCCCCAGCCACGGGTGCTTCTGTCCATCCTTTGTAGGGTAGAACTGATGCGGCTTTTTCAGGGGTGTAGGGAAGGGTAAATCACTGATGAACTTGTGATGAGGTTCATGGTTGTGTCCTGTTACCCACTTTTTCAGCTCTTACTGCTGCTGTTGCTCTACTTGCTCAGTACCGTCAGTGCAGATGCCCACACCAGAGCACTGGAACAGCTTTAATGCCGCCAGGATCGCACAGCCACTGAGAACCAGAAAATAGGATTGTGTGGGATGCTGATTCTGAGTCGCTTCTGAGGACTCTTGTCAGGCAGCCTTTTACCAGTCTGTTTTAGAAAGGGAGGAGGTGGAGCATGTCCAGAGAAGGGCAACAAAACTGGTGAAGGGTCTAGAGCAGAAGTCTGGTGAGGAGC
>JAVSBS010020435.1:5035-55495 GCA_033124195.1 Coracias cyanogaster | reverse complement strand
TGTTATCAACACCCTTCTAGCTCCCAGCACAAAACACTGCAGCTGTGGGGAAAACCAGCTCAGCCAGACCCATTACAATTGTTTTTGTCCTTTTTGTTTTTAAGAACTGAAACATATTCGTATCTTCCACTAAGCCTCCGAGTGTGAATCTGTTGTATCAAGGGGTATGGGTTTGGGTCACATGTTTTTGAGGTGATCTCCACACACTGTCATGCTCTTTACTTCCAGACTGCAGGATTTGTGCAGCATTTCTGATACGTGGGACCCTAAGGTCATCATTATAACTTTTCTGGCTTTTCATGGATCACTTCATCCTTGTTGGCCAGTGTTTCTGCAATACAGAAAAGCTCTTTTTATTCCTGCCTGAGGGCTCCTCTTTTAGGCATAAGCTACAGAATTTGTCTGAGTAGACATTTACGGCTAAAACTGTTGGGCCTCAGTAACAGGTAGACCCTCCCTTCTTCCTTGCAGCTGTTTCTAGCTATGCTAATGCAACGTGCCCAGCTGAACTTGGCACAGGTAAGAATTTCCCTTCAGGAGCCTGAGACTGCCAGTTTGCAGTGCAGCAGAAACAACACTTTCCAAAAAAAAAAAAAAGCTTTCCTTCATCACCATGCATACAATGGAGGTTAAAAATAGGGGAAGTCTGTGAGCATGTTTTTCCTTTTAATCTAGCACTTTATCTTTCCTAGGAAGGTCTGGTGTTTCTCCTCTAGTCTAATTACCTCCATTTGTGATCAGACTTTCTTACTTGAAACAGTCCTTTTCTGTGTCTGTCCATGTCCTCCCATGCCCTTACCAGTCTGTTGGCTCCTGCTGCTCTCCCCATTCTCCTTAGATTACCCAAATCTCCACCCTTCTGAAAGCACATAGTCTTGACATAGTTTTACATCCTTCTCACATTGTAGGCTTTGGGCTGGATTCACATCTGTTCTCCAAATGCTTCTTGGAGAGTGGGTGGGGTTTGTCTTTTTTTTTAATGGGGTTGAATAGTGAAAGAACCTCTGATGTTGGTTTACAAACTCAACCAGCCAGCAATGAGACTGCCTCTGATCAAAAAGCGGTGTTGGTTGTCATGTAGTACCATTTTCTCAAATTGTCACTGGGTTTATGTTGCAGTAAGAGATCATACACTGTCCGTAGGTGTACTTAGGACCATCATTTTACACTTGGCACATGGACAAAATTGGTCTGTCACTTTGCTGGTGCTCAAAATCCCGAGGCAACCTCACTCTGGTGGAGTTTATTATTTCCTCTGGCATAGGGACATATCACGGCAAATCCAGATTAGTCAGTCAAGATGATTCTGCTCTTGCAACATGATGATTATCTTCATCACATCCAGCACACAATTTTGTGCCCACCGTTCTGATCTTGCTGTGTGATTTGCTTCCACTGCTTGCTTAAATTTGCTCTTGTTTTTCCACTCAGGCTGCTCCAAAGTAACGTGCATCAGCTTGACTCGCGAAGCCTCCATCAAGCTGTCTCCCTTACACGGGAAACAAATCTCCATTCGCTACTTGGACATGACAGACTGCTTCGTCCTGGAGGACGAAGGACTGCACACCATTGCCGCTCACTGCACTCAACTAACCCACCTGTACCTGCGCCGCTGCGTCCGCATCACCGACGAGGGTCTCCGCTACCTGATGATTTACTGCACCTCCATTAAGGAACTGAGCGTGAGCGACTGCCGCTTTGTCAGTGACTTCGGCATGCGGGAGATTGCCAAGCTGGAGTCACGCCTCCGATACCTTAGCATCGCTCACTGCGGCCGGATCACAGACGTGGGCATCCGTTACATAGCCAAATACTGCAGCAAGCTGCGCTACCTCAACGCGCGGGGCTGCGAGGGCATCACGGACCATGGTGTGGAGTACCTCGCCAAAAATTGCACAAAACTCAAATCGCTAGATATTGGCAAGTGCCCTCTGGTCTCAGACACCGGCCTGGAGTTTCTAGCCCTCAACTGCTTCAACCTGAAACGCCTGAGCCTGAAATCATGTGAGAGCATCACTGGGCAGGGCCTGCAAATTGTGGCTGCCAACTGTTTTGACCTGCAGATGTTGAATGTGCAGGACTGTGATGTCTCTGTGGATGCTCTGCGATTTGTTAAACGGCATTGCAAGCGCTGTATTATAGAGCACACCAACCCTGCTTTCTTCTGAAGGGACACCCCACACCTGTCTTTACAATGCAGTATTAAAAACACTGATGTATAAACACACGCTCCCATATTCAGTAATGCTGTCTTTTCTATAGCTCACGGGAGTCAGCTCTTCATTTATGTTGTGGGTGAGGGGGGTTTCTAGAGGACTATTTTGTTTGCTTTTTGTATGATCATTTTTTAAGGTGTGGTGGGTCTCTGTGGAGAGGCTGCCTTAATACAAAAGCAATGAGTGCTCAGCATCCCCAGTGGGGTGCATTTCCATAAGAGCCCTGATCTTGTCCCAGGCTACCGTAGCTACCTCCAAAGGAAATAGCACATAATCCCTCCTTTGGAAATGCTACTAAACTGTGTCAAATACATCTGAATTCCAGCTGTGCTCGTGTAGCTGACTATGCAATATGTGTCTGTGTTCCCCAACTTCTTCCAATATGGTTGATAAAGCATTCCCTTGTCTCCAAGTAGTTTCTCTTTGGTAGTCATCCATTGTAATCCCTCAGGAAATACTGGGTAATATTTTTAAACATACTTGACTGAGGCAGAATAAGACCTGCTGGCCATTGCCGAGTACTCTGCTGAGTGAATCTGGAGATTGTGCCCATGCATGGATTCTCTTGGAAAGCCCATCTCCGGGTCACCAGTGCATCATCACTACTTGCCTTCATTTCTAAATCCACCCTCACCTGCATGTGCAGTATCACCCTCTGGTACCAGATAGGAACTTCTGGGTCTGATAAGCAGTGACGTATTCACCTGAGTGAAGGAAAACAGATAAGATATTGGTGGCCTGGCAAAGGGGAAAGTCAGCAGATCCTCGTGAGAAGCTGCTATAATTCTGCAACAAGCTGAGACAGCACTGTAGTACACCGGGGACTCTCTGAGGCATTGTGGAGCAGCTTGCACGGGGCAGTCCCAACTGCTGGGCTGTGCAGCTGTCCCTGGAGAATCTGTCCTTGTTCCTTCACTGTATCTTCAGCAGCTGTGGCACCACCACAGCCAACACTCCCTGAGCAAACCAGGCGCATGCATTGAGGTAAATTCCCTATGTGCCTTCATACACATGGAAAACAGACCCTTTTCTGCGACCTTCCAGTTCAAAGGATAGACGGCTGATCCTGAGCCTTCAGAGATGTTAGCCTGGTGTTAGGTAACTCCCCTGGGGACAGAGGGGCTTAGACTGTTATTCACATTAGATTTAGGTTTTGTAAAACCTTGTCTGTGTGTGTTCCCTTAGGCTGGAGAAACAGCTGCTGTTTAACAAGGATTAAAATGCCTGCGTTGCCCTGTGACACTGGGAGCCCCTGTGCCCTCTTGGTCACTCTTTCTCATGCAAGAGCAGTTTAGAGGTTCCCCCATCTCTTTGCCTCCTTCTCCAGAGCACATGGCCGTTGCATGGTTACTTCCTTCACAATGTTCTGGCAGCTATTTCTCTGCATTTTCACATGTAATGCTCAGACCTGAAAGCCAGATGCATTAGGGGTGATGATATTTTCAGGCAGACCCCCTGTGCCTGACTGACAGGCGAATTCATACATTCAGCTCAAACGCTATAAACGTCTCGGTAGAGAATATAAGAAGGGAAGCACTATGTCTGCTTTTCATAAGCGGTAGTTCCATCATCTCCAGACAACACTAATAAAATCATTGATACAAAGTGAAAATCCATATGCCTGAAAAAAATACATAACTGCTGAGGAAATACTTGTAGCAATGTTTTCTCAAATTACAAAAAAGCAATGGTTTGGACAGGTCCCTGCAGAGGGAACCTGTCCTGCTGCTGCAAAAATTCGTGTAACTTATGTATGTTCCTCCAATTTTTGAGTTTCTTAACATACAGGATGTCATCGGCTCTGAATTATAAATCGGATTGTACTAAACCAGAGGGCCATGGAAAATGAATTTGTTGTTTCTACTATTACTGGTCAGTGACTCATAGGGGGTGATACCATCCTTTGGTCAGATAATATCACTTTAATTTTCCTTTCTGTATTTTTAAAATTAGAGATTCTTCTCCAGCAAGTAGTACAGTATATTTTATCCGAGCCAGCTATACTCTCTCTTTATCCTTTATCTCAAATGGCCCCGGGAGTAGTTAAATGTTAAGCCCATTCCCAAGAATGGTGGGATTTTGAGCCATTTGCACTCATTAAATATAAGGCCTCATTAGTAACATTTAACTGTTTATTAAACAAACAAAAAAAGATACTTTTCTAGCTATGCTAAATTGAGTGAATAGTGCTACATGGTTTTTAAGGTTTCTAATGTTTAAATTGGCCTGTACTGTACAAATCTCACTATAAAGCCTTAATTTGCTACCAAGAAATAAAGCAATATATTGGTAACTGATGAGCATGCATCATCATTTGCACTAATTTATTAACTTCTGGTGAAAAAGAAAAGACTAAATACTTGTAAAGCTTTTCTTGAAAGGTAGATAGGTGAATGAGCACATCAGGTAGTTAGGTAACTATATTTTAAAAGGAAAAAAAATAGTTGCTATAGACTATGACCTAGCCTGTCTCTAAAATTTTATTTTCCTCATGTGGTTCTTCTTGACCCTGTAACATAATCAGTAATGGCAAGTGTAAGTAAAAGAAAAAAACACATGTATAAAAATTTCAGGAGGGCTTTTGCATTAGTTTAAAGGCAAGTTAACATATTTGATGTGAAAAGTAAAATGGAATGACTGAGAGGGGAGAGCACCTTCTAGTGCAGTGTTGCCTTTTGAATGCTCTGAAAAACCCACTCTGGGGGGCAGTGGTGGAAAAGGAATAAAGGTAATTTTTCGAAGCCACACATTTTTAAGTATATAGCCTTATGTGATCTGAGTTGGCACTCTGAGACTTGCTACTATTTCAAGAAAATTTGACTTCTTGATACAGCTTGCCTATTTTGACTTTTAACCTTCTTCCTATGTCTACTTGCAAAATGACACACCTAGAAATGAAACTGAAATAGCGCATGTGGAGCTGAGTTTGCTGCAACTGATGTGTCTTTGTACCAGTTTGGGGTTGGCAAAGACTATAAATTTCCTGAGTGAAAACCTTGTTGATTCTTGAACCGTGAAATTCAGACTCAGGCACTGAGGCTTCTTCTGCTCTGCAGTAGCATGTGGTGATCTCATCAAAGAAAGCAGTGATGAATCACATCAGTTAGGCTGGCATGTTGTTTGTTTTTGGAATAACTTGTGTCCTGGAGAGAGAGAGGTCTTTCAGAAAAGGCACATCTAAACTGCCATGCACTCTGATAACAGCCAAAGCTCTGTATCTAGGTATTCATCCTTCTCATTCTCTTGACTTTTGTACAAAATGAAGCTTTCTTTTCCCTGTTAGCAGCATGAGATTGATGTGAAGTGCAACACTTTTGCCTTTTTGTGCTATGCTCTGTTGGCTTCCTGCAAAATGCAAATCAGCTTCTGTGGATGTTTTGGACTCAGAACCGTGGTCCAGACGGTAACCTTCCGTCGTGGCTTACATGGTTTCTGACAACTTCTAGCCTTTGAACTGGAAAATTACAAAGCTAGTAAAAGACCTAATTTTAGCACTAGTCTTGAAGCAGGTCCAAACTCTCATTAAAAAGAAATATAGCGACCATTTGGACTGCAGATTGGCTGCCCCACAGCTGCCAGTGGTATTTGAAAGGGGAAGAGTTCTTTGACAGAGTTGGTGCATGGCTCCGCTTCCCCCAGTGCTCCCCAGGAAAGTAACCTGCCCTCAGTTTTTTACAATTTTGTCAATTTAGCTATTCGTGCTGAAACTTCCCATGCTGGGCTTTGAAAATGTTAGTTGAAATGGTTCATCTGGTTCTCTAAATAAAGCTCGGAGGAAATGTCATTTTGCTCATGTTAAACTCCTGGTGACCTTTCCTTTGAAAACGGTTCATTGCTCTTCATCTCCTCTAAGGCCTGCAGAGTGAAAGTGTGAGCCTTGCCAGGAGGTCAGCTTTGGGACAAGGATGTGTCTTACTGATCTCCAAGTTAAAATTCACCCAAATTTAGCTACATTGCATGTCTCTGAACATCTCCAACTTCACCAGAAAAGCGACACGCTCAAATCTTTTGGAGCTTGTAGTCTGGCGAGATTGAGATTTGGCAAAGCAAAGAGGCGTTTATCACTCTGGCAGTGTGAAGGAGGAAATGACCTGGATTATATGGAAGCTGCCTGGAGTGTCAGGGCAGGGTTGAAAGATGGAGTTTTGAGAACTGGGACAAAAAGAAGGATGAAGGAAATTTCCTGGGCAAGGGGGACTGGGACAGAGATGAGGAGAGATTGAATGATTTTGAGCAAAGGGGCTGGAGTTAAGAGAGGTGGTTCGTATGACTTGTTGCGCAGGGAGAGTTAGGGAAAGGGTACATACTGAAAAATGAAGTTTGGGGCAGGAGCAGAAACAAAGAAAATTAACTGAGCATGATGTAAATACCATACACTCCCTCGGCAAAGGCTCTGAGAAGGACTGACAAAAATGTTTCAGTAAGGATGCTTCAAATTTGGAACAGCCTTTCAAAAATGAAATAGTAATTTTGCATTTAAAGCATACACTATCTACACTTTTTTGTATTTTGTCAAGCCAGAAAATCTTTACAGGCAGAACTTTTGCCTTTACCAGCCACAGGAGGCCTGAGATGTTGTGTCTCGTTCCTGCCTTTATACCTTTCTGTGAGGTAGTCTACTGAGAAGAACAAGGCGAGGCAGTTGTGTGCCATCTATTCTTCCTTTGGAGTTGTATTTCAGCAACACCAGCTGTTCGGCTTTGCTAAGGTGCAGGCATCAATGGGGAGCCAAATCTGTGCCCTTTTGACGACTGTTAAAGGGCATAATTAATAATAACAATGGGTTCAAGTTACTGCCAGGCAGTCGACATCAGAATTCAAACTTAGCTTAACAATAATATGTTTAACTGAACAGCATTACTGCATGCTATTGAACAGATTAAATCAGTTTTCTCCATAAAATAGCTCAGAGATGTTTATTTTCTTGCACCCTTGCTGTGCAGCTGCATGCTTCAGAGCAGGTTTCTCCCCTTTTTTTGTCTTCTGTGAAAACTAGACAGAAACATCATGTCATTTTTCCCTTGTCCTCTGGATGATCATGGAGGCTTGTCTGAGATTCAAACTAGTTAATGGAAACCTTTTCCAAGTAGGCTCTGCTAATACAAATTTAAAAAAATATTATGAGTGCAACAATCTGGTTGGCCATAGATATGTCAAACAAAGCCATTATAAATATAGAAGTTACTAAACAGGCACCAGAGCAAGAACCAGAAGGAGGGGTGGGGTGGTTTTTTTGTTGTTTTTGTTTTTATTTTTGTTTTTTTAAAAGAAAAAAAAAAAAAAACCAAAAACCTGAGCTTTTAGAAATGATCCTGATGCTTTTAATGCAGAACAGAAATCTTAACCATTCCTTCTAACACTAAAGATACTGTGTTCTTTGGGTTAGAATAGATAAGTTTTCTTTTGTTTTTTAAAGAAACATTGCATGCTGTAGCCTCAAGCTCACATAAAATGTAGAGATGGAAAAAGTCATCTTAAAAAGATGAGCGAGACTGCAAAGAGGGATTTGTGCCAAAAGAAATGAATATTTTTAACAGTTTCATGTTGCATTGTCTGTCTCAATGGCTCCTAAAATATTTTTTTTAATCAAGTAAATGGCCATTCTTGAGAAGTTTCTGTTACTTCTTGAATACATTTCATTCCCACAACTGCCTCAGCAGATAGACATCAGAACTTTAGAAAAACATAATTTCTAGCTATAAAAATTAAGTGTAGCTATTATAATTTATCTTATCAAGATTTTTTCATGTCTTTGTCTCTTGTCACGTAAAGGGTATATACTAAGCCTTTATTTGGGCAACTGAAAAAATATTTCTGTATATCTATCAATAACAAATTATGTTTTTCTGACATCCAAATTTTGGTCTCATTGTCTGTTCCTGGTCTGTTGTATGCTATGAAAATACTTTGAAGAATAGAGCCTATTTCTGGACTTGAATAACACTGTATTTGATTGTGGTCACGTATCTCATCTATTAGGTATTAGGGTTGTCGATGTTTCTTTTGTGACATGACTCTGCAGCATGGCTACCTGCATTTCAGCGTGGCCACAGAATTGCTTAGCACATGATGGGACACGTAACTGTTGTCAGAGCTCAGGTCTCACGTGTGGCTGGCTGCTGGGCATCTGAACCTACCCATCCTCAGCAGTGTCAGTACTTCTGTAGTGACTCCTTCCTTAATTGCATGGCACCTCTTCTGGTTTATTTGGCATCAATTACAGGCGAAAATCTAACTTCCAACACCTGCTTGGGTGAAGGTAGTAGAGCTGTGACATTTTCTCCACATTTGCCTTTTCTCTTCTGCCTTCAGAGGGCTATCTGAGTTCCTGTGAGTGTCTGAGGTATTTTGCCTACATAGTCATGGGTAACACAAATGACGAATGGCTCGGTATTAATGGGATGAGTAAGGCCATTTGCTTGGCAGGCAGTCCAGGTAATGGGCTGAGGAGACCGACTGCAAGGCAGTGACCACTAAATGGCCAAATTTTGCTCGCGTTTCTCAGTGGAGGTGGGAAGTCCGTGCATGAACATCAGTAAATATGATTCTTGTTCATACAGTGATACATAGAACTACAAGAAGAATCATCTGGAGGTTGGAGAGAGGGGGGGGCCCACAGAATCAAATCATTAAAATACTCTTTATTAAAGAAGCATAGTAGAAAATTAGGTATACATCTACCGTGAGCCACAACAGCTTTCCCTGATTGCCAGTATAAGACTGAGCTGCTGGTGAGTTTTCATAACGCAGCATCACTCAGTGACACTGCTGGGGCAGCACTGGCTTGGGTTTTTTTGTCTCTGGCATTGTATTCCTGTACCTGCATAGCAGAGAAATGACCCAAACTTTCTCTCTGTATCTGTCCTCCAGGTGACAGGTAAGTTTTGGTGCTTTGCTTCTTAATCTCCCACAAAATCCCGTCCTGTGCCCTCTCTCTCACCAGCTGGCATGCTGGGGAGCCATCCTACAGGCCCTCTCCAGTGGGATCTGGCCAGGAGGTATCATCTCCGCTGCTGCCTCCTCCCTGCTCAAGCTGACAGCTTCTCTCACTGCCAAAACTTGAATCCTTGCCAGTGTTCCCTCTGAAATGTAGTTGCTCTTCCTTTTTCCTTTCCTTGAGATACACTTGCCACAAAAAACTCCCTTTCGCACTGGCAGGGGAGCAGTGGTGCCACTGTGGTGGGACCCGCTGCATTTTCCAGAGCCTAGAAGGAAGAGAAAGCTCAAGCGTGTGAGGAAGTGCCTGGTGTATGACAGTAATGGCAGCTGGGCAAGGGAAGGAGCAGGGAAGCACTTCATCTCTCAGGACAGAGAGGAGCGTCCTGGAAATGCAGCTGCCTGAAATGATCTGGGATGCAGCGGGAAACCTGGGAAGGGTTTTGCAATAGTATGTTCTTGCTGCTGTGACATCACAGCATTTGCATAGTTGTGTGTGCAGGGCGACCTGAGTAAAGCAAGGAGCCCACTGTCAACATCTCATCAGTGAAAAGGGAGAAGAAATGCCATCCTTGCTTGCAGAGCGGGAGGGAAGCTCTTACCAGTTGGGAGGGGGCCCTGGGGTGCCTTGGGGTGTGCCAGGCCTCACGTTGGGTCTTTGGCAGCTTGGGTCACTTTAATTTGAATGTCATTTGTTACATACCGGAGTTGCAAATAAGCGAATGGTGCGGCATGGCTGGGTGAGGTGTCCATACGGCAGGGGCTGTCAAAGCCCTGTCATAAGCCAGGGACAGAGAGGGGAGAGGGGCCAGGGGCTCCTTCTAGCAAAGAGCATTTGCAGCAGATGTTCTCCTGGCACCCAGACAGGGTGGTTTTCTCCAAACAGTTTACACTGTGCAGAGGTTGCTCAGAAGCAGCAAAGGGAGCTGTGACAAGGCAGAGGTGACTGTCTCCTAAGAAGCTGTGGAGAGGTTGTTGAAGAGGCAACACGGGCACGTGTTAAGATACTCCAGGCTCTCGAGCTTATTTCTGTAAAAAGAGATGGGGGGCTAGGCTTTCTTTTGTTGTGTTTGTTCTTTTTCTTTTTTTTTTTAATAAAGGTCTTTCAGACTTAGCTTAGTGTTTGCCATTTGTAGGGGAAACTAATTAAAAAACACTGAGACTGGCACTGGCCTATGTTCAGGTCAGAGGTGTGCCTGAATATTGGTTTACTTTTTTGAAGGGCAAATTGATGAAGACACAAGAGGGCCTGACAGCCTGAACTTTGGAGTTCATAAACCTCTGGCAGGTTAAATTTGACAGCATGATGAATAAGAAAAAGCAAGGGAAAACTGCATCAAAACACCTAATAAAGACAGTACAGGAATTCAGGGCTGAAAGCTGAACTGCAAATGGTAATGTGTAATCTCTTGCTTAAAAGACATTTTCTCCCACAGGAGTCAAATATGGTCCTGTAAGGCTAGAGGGCAAATGGAAAACTATCATAAAGATTACATATAGTGAACACATGGATAAATGTGGCACTAGGGAAGAATGAACACAGCTTTTCTACGATAAATCCTCCCATAGAGTCAACAAATACATTGCGGGACCTGTCAGGCCAGTATGCTAGGGGCACAAGAAAAGGTTCTAGAACAGCTTCTCTGTCTGGCATTGCAGCGTGGGCTAGGATGCTTCATCTGGAAAAGAGATAACTAAGGCGAGATATGACAAGTATGACCAAGGTCACTGAATCGTGGACAACTTGTGGGATAAAGAGACTGAATGTTTACCATGACTACTAGATTAAAAAAAAAAAAAATTAAAAAAATAGAAGACATCAAGTGAAACTGGCAGGTAATAGATCCATAGCAAATTAAAGTAGCTCTTTGTTTGCCGCGTGTTAAAGACTTGGACTCTTGCCACAGGGTGTTGTGGGCGCTAAATGTTCACAACATTTAAGAAGACCCTGGACAAGGTTGTGGAGGGGAAGACTCCATAGTGTGCAGCTATTAAATACAACAGACAACCTCTGGCTCAGGAAATGCCTGAGGCACAAAGTGTTGGGGGCTGGCAGGCTATGCTGGAAAATACGCTTGCTCTATTCTTGTGTTTTTCTCTAAGGCATCTGGTTTTTGGCTACTGTCAGACAGAACGTTCAGCTACACGGACCTTTTGTCAACAGCTGTTTTCATGTTTTGGTATTTGTCTCAGCCAGTCCCTGACACAGAGTACATGCTCACTTCTTGCTTGTGATGCCATTAGTCAGAGTTGCTTATGGTCCTCCAAATTAAATATTTTTTGCACTCTCTTTTCTAAAGTCCTTATGCTCCAAGTGGAAAACTCAATCTTGTTGGGAGCTAACATCCTCATCTTTCATGGGAGTAAGCACTTGAAATGTTGCTGGGAGCTTGGGTACTGTGCATAATTAGACCTTACCTCTGCAGGCTGCAAGAAAGTCGTGTCTGTATTCAGAGAAGAAAGCAGGGGAAAGAGAGCATATTGTGCTCCTGTAAACTCCTGCATGTCAGGGAGCTGGTCACAGAGACATGCTACTTTTTCGGGTCTCTCTCACTTCTCTTATCTACAGGGAGAACTTGGGAAATCAAGAAACCTCTTGATTTCTTTAACATAGCTGTGCTGCGTCTTTGTAAGCAACACCAGAATTTGCCTGTAGCCTCTGCTCAGCCAAAGAAGTTTAAACATCTCTGTTTTCCTTTATTTTTAAAAAAGCCTGCCAGTTGTGGTGATAATTTCAAACTCAAGAGGCTGTATAAGGGCAGTTGACTGCTCAGTCAGGTATTCAGCAGTATTGAAACAACTGGCTCTGATGCTTGACGTCAAAATTTGATTTGCTTTAGCTGCCTGGATGCCAGAGGATGAACGTGACTTGGTACAAACTGTACCACCACTAAGCAGCAGTTCATGGAGAGTATGATTCCCAGACTCATCTGAAGGAGGCAAAAACGCTGTCCAAATCATCAGCGCAAAGTCCCTTCTCTGCTTTGTCAAACCCTTTGCCTACTTCTGGCCATGGGCCCACAGAAATACAAGCACACTGAGGAATATAAACTCGCAAGGGTCTCAGCTTTCATAATATGACTAAGTTATTTTGATTTAAGAGTGCTCGTCTTGCCAAGATTGGAAAAAATGAGTCCATTCTCTTCATGGCTGGATGTCAAAGTACACCCAGGTTTTCAGACAAATGCCACAAAACTGGACCAAGACTTGAGTGTTGGAGAACTTAACTCTTCCTTTAATTTTGCTTTAAAGGAAACCTGGAGAAAAATAGAAAAAGCAAGACCATTATCAACCTACGTTAAAAATAGTGCTAAGAAGATGGGTAATCGTGTCTTTTTCTTGTCATTCCCTTCTGAGGCCAACAGACACATTTGGTTGCTCAGGGTGCTGTTCTGTAGGGCACAGAGCAGCAGCAACACCTGGAAGCAAAGAGGGAACTATGGCACTACGAAGTCACATGTCTGAAGTCACCCATGTTAAACAAAAAAAAAGTGCATACAGAATTACTGTGCTGACATTGGAGTACTGAGACACTACTTGAAACGCTCCTGGACTTCACTTAATTTTCTCCATGGAACTTGCCTACAGTGCTGCAATGATTCAGGTGCTCAACTTGCCCCTTCAGTGCACAGTACATGAATAAAAGGTAGAAATAATACTGCTGATATTTAAACATATTCTGGGTCTTCTCTAAGGTCATCAATAACTTACTGCATTATCTCAGCCTGCCATTCTTTTTTTAATAGTATGTTCTTCCTGTAGTATCCTTACAGATTAATGTAAATGTAGACTCATATTAGAGAAAATCACAGCAGTGTAAAGCAGCAGTTTGCAGGGAGACGCTTCACTGAGAAGGAATCCACAAATGTGTGCCTGGCACATTTGCAGGCCTACATTTATTCCTTATTAGAGCTAGAGTTTCAGGAAAAGTGTTAAACCAAAGGCTCATTAGTTGTCAAAAGACAGGTGTTGGATGCCATTAGAGATGCACAAGTGTATCTGAGACATCCACAGGAGGCTGGAATGGACGAGACAGTCCCAAGGAAGACTTGTGCCCTTTTGCATCAGCAGAGGGATGCCAGGCAGATGCCATCAGGCACCTCAAATGCCTTTCGTTGTCCTTACTTATACAAACATGCTTCTGAAAGTTATAGGGAAGATGTTTGTGGTTAAGGTTAGACAGGCTGTTCACTAGGCCACAAACACACAAAAAATGAACCACAAATGATTGACTATGCAGGCAGATGTAGAAATTACTGTCACGTGAGGATATGGTCATTGTGTAATGCTGGCTGCTGCAATTTTTGTGCAAATATTTATTCTTGGAGGAAAGACAGTTTGGGCTTCCTTTTCAAAATAGAAATATTTCTGATGTTTTAAAAAAAAAGAAAAAATATTACACATCTTAAGTCTTGCTACCTAGGCGTTGTTGAAGGTCTCTAGGCCCCTCTCTGGGATTTGAAGGAAGAAGTTGTGTCATGCTGCAGCACTGGCTTCATCCCCAGCTGAAGGGGAGGGAATGTTGAGTCACAGTCTAGGAATCGCTGAGGACATTCTAGCACCTAAAATAGCTGTGAGGATACAGTCCTGCTCTGCTTTCAGTTCTGCCTGTTAGCTGCAGAAGAAACAGCACCTCACCTTGGGCCCTGGGGTCATGGGAAGAAACATGGGCCAGTTGCACTTTGCAGTTATGTTTGGGCTCCTCTCCAGGGCTACACAGGGGATGGTGCATAGGTCGGTATTCCTTGCCAAGGGCGACATAAGGGATGGGGTGTCAAGCCAGACCTGCAGAGCTTGTCTGACTTCTGGCCTTGAGCCCCAGAGCCTAGTGCAGGAGAGTCCTAACTCATGCCCTAACTGGGGACCTCCACATGGCGAACTCTAGGAGGGCTCAGTGTTCCCTTCTTCATCCCTTTCCTCCTCCAGGCATCCCAGGTGTGAGAGGTGAGCAGAGGGAAGGAGGGAGAGATGAAGACCTGAAGCCCAGCTGAGTTTCTGAAGCAGGGACTGTAGTTTTTGTCCGTTTGCAGCATACCCAGACACTTCAAGTTGTGCAAGTCTTGTCCTGGGTTTCTTTTCCTGCATTGTGTTCTGCAAGGTAATGACAATTTGCGCTGCCACCTGTTTTTCAGCACTAAATAATTTGCTATTAAATGATCTCTTTGTTCTGTCTGTTTGTTCCCCAGGTAGTTTTACTTTGATCCCCGTCGCTCCCCCTCCCCACTCCATCTTCTGTGCTTCTGCAGTGGCTTTCAAACCCTAACTGCTTTGTTTTGATTTAAAATCAGCATATTTTCTCTCCACCTAGCAGATGGCCTGAAGGTCTTTTAGAAATCCTTCATTTTTAAATTTTTTTACCTCGGAAGGCCAAATTGGAAAATTTTACCATAAAGCATTAACTGCGTGTATAAAAGAGGAGCTAGAGCCTTGCTTTCCATGATTTCAGACTATGAAATGCTGAAAGCTATTCCCCAAATATTTTGGTTTTCTTTTTTTCCTAGTAGCTACAACAGTTGATAGATCCTTTGCAAGTAAAGGCTTGTTTGTGTGGAAAAATCTGACGGCTGATGACAGCATGAAATTAATTTTTATTTTGCACATGAATGTTTTGCTGTAAAACAGTCATCCTGGATCATTACCTAGGGTGAACGATTCATGTGAAAATGATAAATGTTTGTCCTGAATCACAGTGTTTGTGATATTCGTTGAAGGTAATATCAGCTCTCGTTGCTAAGCAATAGTGCCTATTTAAATGAAAAGGTAGGGATGCCTTTTCTGTCCTCATGACATGCAGAAAGATTATCCCAGTTTACTTTGTAAGAAAGTGGTGTGAATGGGTTTATTCTACAGAGAAAATTTCTCATCTTTCCTTCTTCATCCTTTCTAATAAGACTAAATTCTGAATGAACAAGGTGATCAAATTTCTATGTCACCTAAGTAGTAGAAATGCCCCTAAACAAAGCTATGTATTGTCACAACACTGGAGACAGTGGTCCTTGGGTAGATCCTTGCAGTCTCAACCACCTTTCCTCTGCTGAAGATGTGTTGGCAGTGGTTCATTTGGATTCTTCATTTATTGAAGAAAAGGAGTATGTAGGTTTTGTCAGATTCACTCAAGACAAAGTTCAGGTGAGAAGCTGGGAGGCTCAGGTCCAAATTGATGAAGGATTTGCAGTTCTGTACCATAAATAACTGAATATTTTTGTAGTATCACACGAATTTTCACAATTTGGGGGGGCTCAGACTTCATTGCTTACCCGGTGTGAGAGCAGTATATTTAGTACATGCATTTATCTTCATCATATTTTCTGAGTAGCGGCATTAATTAATGTCACAGCTCTTGACTTCCCTGGAACACTGTTGTGTTTCCTCATAGTCTGACCAGATTCAAAATAGAGAGGACTCTCATACTGAGAGATGTAGTTATTTCTTGGCACGGTGTTATCGATAACATCTGTCTCAGTATTATAATCTAGTTCTCTGCTTCACTGGCAGCCAAGAAATGTGGTGCTTTGGGATCAAAAATATTGCTGGTGTTGTTCTTGCAAAAAAAAATTTTTTTAGATGAAACTGTTTAATTCCATGTGAATTGTGAAATAAGATCAGTTTCACTGACACAGAACCAAAATATTTGCAAAACAATTTTAAAACACAGGGCTTTCTTTAGGGGTGGGATAAAACCTGTGTTACATTCCCGTCCTTCCGAGTCTGACCTGCCTCCTGACCAACCTGACCAGCCTCCCTCCAAAAATGTCTCCATTTGCTGTTTGAACAAAAACACTTTAGAACAGTTCAGTGAAATGATAGCAGCTTCCAAACAGAACATTTGGAGTTCATCAACATGTATCATTTTACTGGGATAAGCATGATTCATTTGGATGTATAGCTCTACTCTGCAAACACTTTAAAAATTGTTTTCTTCTAGTTCAAGATAAAACAAAATTTGAAACCTGCTGTGTTTTAGGGGAAAACGGCATTCTCAGATTTGTGTTGGCTCTTCCCAGGAGACGTGACTTGCTGTGCTCAACCACTTACCATTCCTCTCGTATTGATGGCAAACCGTAACACACACCTCACTGGTGCAAGCACAGAGTGATCCATAAACGAGTCCTACAGAAAGGTCAACTGCTAACCACAAGCAATGATAGGAGACAGGATCAAAACACTGACAGATTTTACAGGTTCCTGCAGAATGGGATCTTCTGGAAAAAAAAAAAAACAGCCCTCCATAGTTACTTGACAACTCTGCTTACATCTTTTAATACCTTTTCAAGTCCCTCCACGATCTTGATCCCCCATTAGGCTGACAGGGACAGGGACGGGAGCAGGAGGAAGGGCAGGGGCATGACCAGGACCAGGACCGCGGCTCCCCCGCCTCGGGGCTCGGCGGCTCCGCAGCCGCTCCCTGGGCAAGGGCTCCACCTGCGGGACAAGGAGCCGGAGCCTTGCCGAGGAGATGTCACGTTCTTGTTAAAAGGGAGAAAGAAAGCCTCAGGGTTTCTCCTTCTCCAAGTGCAGTGTGAAGTAGCGTTTTGCTAACAGGCATTGCCTGCAAAACCCACGCAGAAGAATTAACTCTCTGAACCCATGTTCACATGGAGCTTACAAGGGCATGCAGCAAGAGGACGTGGGGCAATGGTTTTAAACTAGATGAAGGTGGGTTTGGATTAGACATTTGGAAGAAGTTTTTACTATGGGGGTCGTTGATCACTGGAACAGGTCGCCCAGAGAGGTGTTGGAGGCCCCATCCCTGGAGTCGTTCAAGGTCAGGCTTGATGAGGCTCTGAGCAGCCTGACCTAGGTAGAGATGTCCCTGCTTATTGTACGGGGGTTGGACGAGATGGCCTTTAGAGGTCCCTTCCAACCCAACACATTCTATGATTCTACATTCAAGGAGCAAAGCAAGACAGGCACTGCTGAAGCGGTGATGCTGGTGGGTAAGGATTTGTTTTCTCTGATGTTAAGTTACTGCATCTTTAGGGCGTGCCTGGAACCAGTACCAGGATGGGTTATCTGAGCAACATGTGAGAGAAAATGGGAAATGCCCCTGTAAGTGGCCCTGTGTGTGCATGCACCGCTCCCTCTCCATCTGCGTTCTCACTTTTTTTGTTTCCTAAGTTAGCTGTTGCCATACATGCAAAGCATGCATTTGGCATCGTACCTGTCAGAAGGAGCATACCTTCTGTACACATCCCCTGCCGTGGCCGAGTCTGTCCAACGTCACTCGGCGGTGGCAGCAGCGGGCGTTCCTAGATAGTTTTATAGTGGGAGAGCAGCTGAATGTTGATGCCCCTCAAAATACCCAGCAGGGTGAACATTTTCTCACAGCTCTTGTTCATGACAATCCAGCAGGCAGTTCCCTATTGCTTTTTTAATTATCTCATGTAATTTCTCTGCAAGCCGTCATCTTCTGAGTTTATTAATGGCTAAATGCAATCCCTCTGTTCAGCAAGGGAGAAACGTAGCTCACTGACAGCTGAGGTCACTTCTGCCCTTATGAAAATGAGGGTGTTTTATTTCTGATGTCAGAGACCTCCACTCCATAGCTGTCATCTGTTATTTCTGTCAGCTAGTGAAGGGTCCCATGCTCTGCCATGCTGGATGGTCTTAATGGGATTTTTTTTTTTTTTTTTTTTTTTTTTTAGGAGGTCCAAGCTCAGTTGCTTGTTAACAAAAGGCAAGAGGAGGTTTTTTTCAAGGTCCTCACATGTGGCCCTGCATTTTGCAGTCTGGGCTTTTCAGGATACCCACCTGGCTTGTGAAAATGATTCCTTTGGGCCTTAGAGGCTATGAATCCATATCAGTGATTTCTTCACATAAGAATCCTCCTATAGCTTGGCAAACAACTTAGCATGAGCCCGAGATCCAGTGACTCCAGGTGAAACATGAAACTGCTGTAAATTTGCTCTGTCTCAATCTGTGTAATTTTCTTTTTTTTGCAGAAAAACAAGAAACCTGTCAAGTCAGTGTCCTCATAGCCACAAGCAGCAAAATCCAGAGCTAGTGTGACAGAATAGACGCAGGATGTTCCATTTTCAAACCACATCCTCTCGTAGCGATGCTGTGCCAGCTGAGTAGAGCCTGACGTTAAAGCCCTGGAGGACTCCCTGCCCTTGCCCCTTTTCTAGGAGGCTGTGCTGCTCCTCTTCCTCATTTAGCTCCTCACTGGCTGGCCTGGGGATGCTGCACATGGCCGGGCTGAGGCAGGGTTTGGCTTCAGGGTGTGCACAAAGGGCTGCAGCATGTGTTGCATTTTCATCCAGGTATTTTTCTAAGCGTGTTGATTACTGAGTTGAGGCTTCCCAGGCCTTTGTTTCAAGAGGATTTTTCTTTCTTCAAGTAGATAACATACTTCTACCAAAAATAAAAATGAAAAGCTTAAGTAGCCATGGTTAAGGCATAAAAGTGGTAACTGAAGTATTAGCAGGAAGCTCTTGTGCTTTAATAGCAATCCTTTTAACGCCATGGATTATTGCAGCTGACCAAAAGGTGGTCTCCTAATCATCAGGGTATGCAGTTCCCCCTGACTTCAATTAGAAAAGATATTTCCTTCCTGTAGCAGGTCAGTTCCTGAATTATCCTGTGTATTCTTTTCTGGTTTAAGTTTTCTTATGAAACTCATCACAGAAATACTTTTCCTGCTGTCCCTCTATATAGATGACTGCTTGCTTCCCTTGTGAGACATGAAGGCTATAACCTTTAGCAGCATCACTGGGCCATTTCCCCCCTCGTGTTACCAAAGTAAACATTTCCATAATAGGTATCCCAAAAGCTCCCTAGGGAAGAAAAGTATGTATTGTAATGTGGGAAGGTTTCCTTTGCTTGCTTTCAGCAGTGTTAACACCATGTCCTTGCCATGCTCTGATTAATTGCCCTGCTTTTATCATGATTAGCACTTTTACCATTAGGCTGGCCAGCTGTCAAGCTAAGTTCAATCACAGCAGACAGGCACTAACTGCCTTTGTGATTTTACATTTCTAACTGATCATCCCAAGAAGATATAAAGCCCAAATCTCCCAGCTCTTCCTATTCTGGGCAGAAAAAAATCTTCTCCCTGTGCAACTAATGGTATTGGCTTAATTAACCTAACTTGAAGAGGTCATTGTGAAACAGTAGAATTGAATCAATTTTCTTTTTTTTTTAAAGAACAAATTGTATGCAATTTAGATAGTGGAATTGCTTATGCACCCAACATTCAATTATCCCTGACTCTAGAGGAGAAAACACTTATTGGACAAATTGGATATCACTTTGTCTACTTCTGAAATGCACACATCGATAGCAGCGCACAACAGGAAGCTGGGACACAGGGGAGAGGGAAGCTGGTTTCTTACAGGTCTTTGCGTCACTACTTATCACTGTGCTCTTACAATAGAGAGAGCTGACAGAGTTGTCATCCTTGTTTGAAAAAAAAAAAAACAACAAAACCTATTCTCTCTTTGTTTTTGTGATGAGGAATGAATTCTGTGTCTCAACAGAGAAAATCTTGCTATGATTTGAGAAAGTCTAGATTTCATTTTTTCAAATAATGGATCGGTTTACCACAACATTAGATTTCAGACCCTATATAATGCAGCAGCTCGGCACACATGGTTTCTTTTACTTTATGGACCACCTCCTCTGGTGCTGCTTCACTATGTTGCTCCTGTGGTTTTTGTCACTGCCGATAGTCATCTAATTCTTCTTTTCAGGTAAAATGACTAGGGAATGTATAGGATATTGTGGTTTATCAAGGTTAGAGACATATATATATAATTATTTTTTTTTTCAGGGATTAACAAATGTGTGCATTTACACTGGGAGCTCAGTCCAGTTTTCATGAGGGACCCCATGGTCATCAAGTAACCTGATATGCTTGCAGACTGTGAAGTCTTGACCTTTGATTCAGAAATAATATCAATGAAGGGAGCTCCTTCGTGGAAAATTACCGATTACCCTATCATCTGTAGCAAAACACAGATCTACACTACCTAGCATTCTACTGTCTGTTTAAAACAGCTGGTTTACGGAGGAAGAGGAGGAAAGCCACAGCACATCTACTCATAGGACTTTGCTGTCTCTTGTTATCTACTAGTTTCTCTCTTCCTCTACTAAAACGTGAGCTCTGCAGGGATGGATCAGTCTCCAACCACTGTGCACGGAAGAAGAATGGACTATCAAAGCCAGAGCAGCAATAACAATTTAGGTCTAATAATTTGGACTTCTAGAGAATTAATGTAAGTAGATTGAAACAACCTAAAAAGTGTTGTATAGTTGATGTAGTGCAAGTATTTCACTGTCCCAAAGTAGCTGGTATACAGGGGGCTGGATTTTTCCAATTGCTGCTTGGTTATGGTTGTTAAGACCTGAGCTCATTGCAACAGGGACAACTGAGGCTCTCTCTGACACTTAGAGGTGGCTGATATGGTTTTTACCAAGTAAGCCACATGGGAGCACATTCAGAGTTGTACCTTGTTTGTCACTACTAAAGGTCACCTTTTTCCTTTTTGGTACGTATCACCATTACAATCTTCTAGATTCAGGTATTTTAAACCTTTAGCTTCCTCAAAAAACAATAGCCAGCCATTACTGGTGGATTTGCAGTGTGCACATACGGAAACTTGCATGAGATGCTTCTGTTCTTCTTTTGTCATGGTCTGCGTCAGAGTATGGCTCTGAGATCAGTGTGCTACAGGTCGATTTCTGTATTACTTAAGTACACTTAAATTACTTAAATAAAACTTGCATTTAAATACATTGTGATTTAATAAAGGCTCTCCAGAAAAATCTAACCTCCCTGTAATATTTCTCTCTTCTGCTCTAATTTATCCTTTAAACAGCAGTATGCAGTTCACTGGCAATAATCTGTGGACTTCACACTGCAGAGCAGAACAAATAAGTGACTGCTCACAAATAAGTATAGTTAATGCCTTTACCAGCTACCATCAATGCTAATTTATCTAACTTGTGGATGAGACCAAGGGAAGGTTGGAGAGAATGGGTTCTCTTTTATAGAAGTGGAAAAAAATATTTAAGCACAACACGCTTCTGCTCTGTGGATTGTATCATTCTCAGTACTCTGATTTAAAATAGCGTTTTTGCTTGCTTTTGTACAACAGCAGTGTCCCAGGCTTTAGTTTTTCAGAGGAAACTTCTACATCACTGTCAATGCTGAGATAGTATGTACAGCGTAATTGCAAGACTAGTAGCCCAAGAAACTACATCCTGAAGTAGAGGAGGAAAAGTTGCATAGAGCAGCCAAAGTGCTAATGTTTCTATGATTAATAATCACCTACTGCCTGTTCCACTTCACAAAATGCTACTGAAAATAATGATGTACCTTCAGCAGAATTAATTTCCCCCAGCTCATCTGAAAATCTCTTTATCTGGGTATTTTGGCTGTCCTCCACTTTGGCTGAGTACAACTGTTTCGTCATTGTGAAACCGCTTGAGAATTTGAGTTGAATAGGACAAAAGGAAAAAACAAAAATCTGAAAGAGCAAATGGCAGCTCAGCTTGAAAGACACTTCATGTAAGCAGAGAGGCCCAGGCTGGCAAAAGTGAGAATGCTGCAGGGTAGGCTCTTAAGTTTCTTTGTAAAATCTGGATGATAATTTTTTTCAGAAATATGTCTTTTCTTTTATAAAGTAGGCTCTATAAAAATGTTGAGGAGTTTCTCCTTGTGAAATCTGGCCTCTGGATCTTGATCACTGGGTTTATATTTTATTTTTAAATTTCCCCTTCAATCAAAATGATCACATTTAAATGTGTGCATGTTTTTGTAAATACTGTTCTGGAAACACTAAGTCTGTCTTACTGAATCTGCATATGCTTTTCTACACTGTATAATTGCTTATCAAATTAATTGTTTTCATCAAATTAATTGCATCGTCAAATGCTGGATTCATGTTTAGTACCAGTTTAGTATTATCCCAAAGAGTGAGGATGCTGTTACAGTACATTACAGTAGGGTTTAAAAGGTCCTGCTGAAGAGCGAAGAGTCCTTGTGATATGCTATGTATGTACAGTGAGGTATCTGTATACTAAAATTAAAAAAATCTAAGAATCTAAACTCTGATCTAGCTACAGAAAGAGTGAGGGGGATCCAGGCACAGAGAAGCAAAGTGAGTGAAAAGTCCTCGGCAGAGCCAAGAGGAAAGCCCAGGTTCCTGTCTGTCACTGTCACTTTCCATCAATAGCTTTGTTTTCCTGTGCTACCTTGGCCACTTACCAACTGAACTGAAGAGATTTTGGGCTTTATCTGTGATTTCTTCAACCAGTTCATTCACACTGTCACCATGCTTGAGGTTTTTTGTAAATATGCAATTGACAACCTTACTAGAAAGTTCAGGAGAGAAAAATATTAATGGCTGATGGGTATCAAATGGATTTCAAATACAAATGGAAGTATACACTAAACAAATTGTAGCCCAAAAGAGGGAAAAGAGAAAAAGGATTTGTGTATTTTGTCTAGGAAAGATAATTCCCCCTACCCCACCCCAATCAACAATTTCCTGATTTCTTTCAGTGGATTGAGATTTAAAGTGAGAGAAATTCCTGAGTTCCAGAAGGACAACCAAGAAGCTACGCAGTGTCATGTACACTAGGGGCTGAAGAGTGTTCACAGGCTTTCTTGCATCTTATCCAGAAGATACTGGATAAGCTGTATTATGGAACATGATGAAAATTGGACACCTGGAAAAAAAACATTGTTCATTTTGAAGATGTTATAAATGAATGCAACATTGTAACAAGCAGACTGTCTCTAAAAATTGCCCAGTTCTTTATATTTAGTGAAGTATTCAAGAAGATGCACTGTAACATCACAAATACTAATACTTCACCATAAAATACCTTTTTTTTAAAAACTAGTTGTGCTGATCATCCCAAATGTCGATTTTAAATTTATTATCAATGTGTTTTTCACTCAGGCTCTACTTTCAGAAGCATTTTCTAGCTCTGTGGTGTTAACAGCTGGGTATCTTTCTAACGATAAGTATCCAGAATCAATAATGCTGTTCTTCAGGGTAACGTTCTTATCTAGAACTATATGTAGGGAGTATTATTCACCTTGTGGTTAGTGCGCGTTCCTCAGTTGCAAACAAATTGTAGGTAAAGAGATGATCAGACAACAGAAGCTAAGTTACAACTGGACCTGAAGAGAAATCAGCCTACCTTCCAAAGGATTCATTTTTATCGTCTATAAAGATGAAACAAAGAGAATGGGGAAGAAAAAAAAAAAAAAGGCAATACAGAAATACAAAATGCAAATATAAAACAGCTGGGAATCCTACAAGTTTGAAAGCTCTCATATTTGGGCTGCCTTGTACCCTACTCAAAAAAATGGATGTTCTGCTAATATGAAAAATTGTGCATTTTTCAGGTAGCTCTGTTTTTTAGTACATACTACAGATTGGAGGGCCAGGGCCACACAATAAATCAGGTTTGCAGCATGGTATGTGTTGGAAAACCTCACTTCAAAATCAATTTTCCTGTGTGTAAAGGGATGTGATTTGGTAGCTGGTACCTGTTTCCCTTGGAAAAACCTTTTATAATGGAATGCTTAACGAAGCTTCATTTCCTTGCTGAAAACATACTCAAAATTAGACAAGCAAGTGTTTTATACAGCATTACGGTTACAACTAATCTGAGAATCCATAGAAAACAGTTTCTTAAATATGTGAATTAGCTTGGCAGTAAATAATCATTGCTCAAACTATTTGTCATGACTTGGAGGGGGTTTTGTGGCTGAGTACTTGGATGACTGCATTAGTTGCATATAACCTTTCCATGACCTTACAACCTCTAGGGCAAAAAGAGGAAGCTTTGTGACATGTTCAAGTCTTCTCAGCAAAAGAAGGAATTGAATCCCAGCCTCCTATGATGTAGTGAAGTCAACTAATGATGGAGCTGCTGAGTGTCCTTCCATTGTGCTCAATCTGGCAGAGAGACTTTGAGAGTATTTACTTCCTTCAGCCCTACATGTATGGGAGTGAGAGAGAGGAATAGCAGCCTGCAGTTTGTGGTGAGAATTATGGGTAAGCTTTGCTGTGGTGCTGTTGGCAAGTCATGCGATTCTGGCAGCTCTTAGTGTGTAAAGAGACCTCCCTGGCAGTGACCAAGGTAGCTCACAGCCCTTATGTGATGGTTGAACTGAAACATGAAACACGTGTATTAAAACAACAAGACACAATTAGCTACCCACCGTGGCAGTATTTAGGCACCTGAGAAACTCTGTCAAAGCTCAGTTATGAGCAAATCAGGTTACCTTCACTATGGATGAGGCTCAAAATTTAGGGCTAGGACCAGGGAGTCTCCTACAAACCCGAATACTGCAATAGGCAGACTCGCTGTGGGGGTGCACTGTGCCCTGGCCAGGCAGCCACCAAAGCTGGGATGAATCTGAAAAGTTGAAAGGATCTCATAAGTGGAGGAGAGGAAAGGGGAAAGCAGGCTCACGCTTGCTGTTAGGAAGTTGCTTGTGAGTAGTAGTGGAGAAGTTAGAAGAGGAGTAAGAGCAAGATACTAGAAATAAAAATAAACACTTATAAAAAATAACATGATATATAAAACACAATGTACACAGCTAGAAAATAAAAACAGGTTCTTAGAATAAGAACTGCAGCCTCAGACCACAGCGTGTTCTTACACTCTTAGGGATCATTTACTATGGTCTACTCAAACAGACCCTGTTAAAGTGATGGCAGCTATGTACACTGCAGAAAATGAAGAGCTGGGAATTGTCCAGCTTGAACCTGATTCTTCTGCCCCTCCTCATGGTGATGATTCAGTTGACCCAGGATATCAGGAGGCCACTGTGATGGCCACATGCTTGGACCACCACTGGGAGGCCCCACAGACTTGAGTGTGCCACTTTTGCTCATGCTTGGTGTAAAGCCAATCACTACTTTTAGGGTCAGTGAGGAAATTTCCCCAGGTCACAGTGGCTGGGACAAGGCAGCTTTTTCATGGCGCGTGGAGTACCAGCTACCTGCCACCATAACTTGGGTCCACCTTCTTCAAGTCACTTCTCACCTAGATGGGCTCCTTGTGCCCTGCTCCCATCATGCCTGTATGTACCTCCCACATCTGCCTGGGAAGAGATTTTTGTCTTTTTTCCGTTGTATTTTTATAAAAAAAAACTGTTCAATTTTTGTTGAACTGTATCAGTTAAATATGTTTTCATTTTGCATATAAAACACTGTCTGAGCTTAGACATAAGAATCCAGCTTGAAGTGCCAAAATGTTGTGTCCTTTCAAGCATTACCACCAAGGGTGGGGGAAGCTGCTGAAGCTTCCCCTCATTTAAGGAAGCGCTACCATGAATGTCAGGAGAATTAATTTCTCGCACTCTGTTGCCAGAGGATGAGGATGGCAGCACCATGTGCAGTAAGGGTTGTGACATGGAGCTCCTCGGAGAGCGTCTTTTCTCTCACTATAGGTCGGCAGGGAGGTGAGCCCCAGGTTAGGAGGTTGAGTGTCAAGCAGGGCTGTCTGCTAGATTCATCAGAGGCCACCTCATTCTGTCCTTTTCCTGGTAATCAAGAGGCCTCAAATAATGGCAAAATTGGTGTCCTCCCACGGGTCACTGGCAGAGGCTTGTTCCTACCTTCTTACACATTTTCTTTTCAATAAAGGAATGGAAGATGAATCAAGTTTTCCATTTTGGATAGCTGGAGCATGCCCTTTAATGGAAGCAATTCTGTATTTGAGACCAAAACTCTGGACACAGCAATGCCTTTGCTCTTCCCAGAATTACCTCCAAATGATAAAATCTCCCTTGAACACGAGTAGGGAAATGGTTATTGAAGGGCAAAAGATCCCAGTGGTATGGCTATGCGGAATTCCCAGAGGCATCTCAATCTGACACTGGCAGCTCCACAGGTTTCAGCATTTCTGGGCTGTTGAAGCTAGTGTGCCAATGAGGCCTTGGGAGGGGGAAAGAAAAGGCAGGAGGGGTTAGCAGGTCAGTGTTGGGCACAGCCGCTGTGCCAGCAGTGAGCTAGAGCTTAGAGATGATGCTGGGCCTATACTCTCACATTTCCACTGAACATATGGTGCTTCCTACAGTGAGCAGTGGACACTGCCTTCCCCACCCAGGGAATATTTGGGCATCCTTAGGCTTGGAGTCACTAACGAGGTAGGAAAGCAGTCCATCCACTGCCAGGTGGCTCAGTTTGTCCTTCCTGGCAAGAGCGTGCCTATCTCCAGCTGGTGGTGAAATCACATGCAGCAACATCCTGAGGACTGGGCTTTACATGCAGTCCCTACCCTGAGGAGCATTATGGTTACAGGCTGGTTTTTGAGTTCACAGGGTGCAGCAGTAGAAGGATCCAGCATGGAAGCCATCACAGCTCCTTCTTGCTGCTGCTGATGGGTACATAACGAAGGGCCTGGGCAGGGAAGGGAACAACTTCTTTCTCTGAGAAATCTGTCTACAAGTAACTTTCTTTTTTCCTTCTGGTGGAACTACTGTAGAAAAAGAACAAAAAAAGTTGTGCAATGAGTGGTCATTTCTGTGCACATAACAGGACAGTTCCTGACCTCTGATGGCTTTCATGGGGTACAATGTGTCCCAGCTCTTGAGGCTGCTGTGGCATGAGCAGAGTCTGTGTTAGCTGGGGAAAAGGGGGCAAACACTGACATGCAGCTCTGTAAATACAGCATTTAACACATCTGGATGATGCTTGGGAAGAGAGTGTCTCACCTCTACCCGTTCCACCAAGAGCTGAATGCTTGTTTGACCTGAATGGTGAGTTTGTAGCTGTCCTACCATGCAAAGCATACACCTTTCAGTATGTGAGGCATGGTGCGTCTGGGGCTTTGCTCGAGCGATGGGTGAGAAACTGTCACAGAAACCGTGAGAATTTGGAAAAAGGATAGGAAAAACAAATGTATCCTTATGAATGACTGGAAATGGATTGGTCATTAGGGGTTGTCACTTACCATGAGATTGTGTTTGCATTTTTTAAAAAGTGTTTTACTTTATAAACAACATGAAGCACACTTTTCTCCACTGGAGTAAGGGGTATTTTATTAAACATGTAACACTCAAATTAATGTCCTACAAAGGTGATAAACAGTTGAAGTGAGGAGAAGCATTGAACGAGTCTCTTAGGAACTCTTGTTTCATGGACAAATGCCAAATTGTCATTAGCAGCAAGCTGGGATGTGGAAAAATTACCTTAATGTCTGAGAGTGAGTGATAGCCCAGATGTGTTTAGTGGGAATGAACACCCCACCCCAGCGTGCACTGAATGTAGCTTGGAATGTATTGCTAGTATCTGCCCATGTACAGAAAAGTTTCCTTTTCAAAGTGTAAAAGCTTATACAGATTCTTTTCTAAAGGTCATTAATACAGGCCGTATCTGCTGGGGATAAGAAACAGCAAAGCCTAACAAGAAACACTACCCAGATGGAGCCAGTCTGTACCTGTATGATAGATTTCCTTGTCTTGTTAGGTCAGTAGGTCAGGACCTACCGCATGGTTTGGGAAGCTATGTCTGAGGGGACAATACAGATTATATTAAAATTGTTGAGGTCTTTTCTGGATGTAATTGCTTTCTTGATAAGATAAGTTAAAGAGTTATATTCAGAGATGTTCCCTGATAGGAGAAATGAAGCCGACACCCAATTTCTGTCCCCACCCCAGACCCTGGCTACTAGTCATTTTGACAGGTTGCATTAGGGAAAACAAAGCCAAGTAATTTCTGTGTGTCCACACAGGAGGAATTCAGAGGTTTGTGACTGATGGTAAAACTGTTTTGCTTACTCAGGTTAGTGTGCGGTGTGCAAGTTGTGGTGGGCAGGAGAGGAGAGCTGCCTGTTTGGCAAGCCCTGGCCACAGCTCTGGCTGAGCTGCACTTGTGGGAAGGAAGGGACACCTTCCTCCAGGGCAGCTCTGCTGGCAGGGATGTCTGAAGTGGAGCAGAAGGGCAAAAAGGGGCTGAGACCCACTTCAGGGGCGCAGCAAAGGGGGAACATTGCTTAAATGCAATTTGTCTCCTTCAGCGCAGTTCAGTTTTCCCTTCTTTAAAGACCTAAAGCTGTTCCCGTTCAACATTTTGAATTCTAGGAAAATGTGGATGGGGAGCATGGGGTGACTTTGATATGCTTCCTTAGAAAAACAAAGTCCCCTGGTTTTGGCTGCATTTCCACCTCTTTTTTCAAAACTGGCATGGCAAAGGCTGAAAATAAGAGAGGGGGGAAGTATCCTTTCCTCAAGAACTGGTGGTGGTCAGGCCTAGAAAACAGGACCTGTGGATGAATTATTCAGCACAATTTTTGCTTTCGAAAGTTTGTCTCTTCCTCTTCTGGCTTCCTGTGTAGGACTAAACTAGGTTTTGGGCCAGGAACAAGTTATGGAAGCTGGAGGAAGTTCTCCAGGTCACCAAGCCACTGCTGTCCAAGCTCCTTTCATTCACCCTAACTCTTGCTCTTGTGATGACCTCAGCACCATTTCTGGTCTCTGCCCATGGCTGATCCTGAATTCTGGCACTCAGATGGACTTGCCAGCATGGATCTGATTCAACACAGTTTGGTTGAAGTGGTGCTAAAATGAGTTCTGTGGTTGGCTCAGCCAGCTGCTTCATGCTGCAAATGTCACTTTATAAGGCTCTTACAAATTTTCAGCCAGCTGGTAAGTGTTTTATCCTTCAGGGGTCAGTCCCTCAAGCCCACTGCTAAGAGCTTCTGAACTAAAGGAGCACATGGTGATGAGTTGGGGTCAAATTAAGGCAGAGTATGTACGTGGGGAAACTCCAGGGGAAGGAATAACCTCCCTCTGTCAGGCAAGAATTCCTTAAGTAAGAGGGTGATTGTCATCAAGTAGGAGGATGAGCCTACATGCCTGCAGGATAGTTGACTGGCCACAGTGGGAGAAAATTATGCTACCGATTGCTATTTTTCTGTTACCTGTGGGTGAACTTTTTTAAGGTGTTTGTGCTTCTCAGGGCCTCATCTCCTAAAGTTTCCTTTTTATTTTTTGCCATGCAACTACTTTTAATGTTTGCCTCACCTTTGATTCAGATTGCAGTTGCACTCTGCAGTGTTTTATAAATACCTCTTCTTAAATCCAGGAGAAATGTCAGTATCTGCCTGACAAATTTCTGAATGTGAAAAGATCTGAAACTTCATTTCTGATTTTAATAAAAGTAAATACAAGTATTACCAGTTTTTAAAGATATCTCTGGAAGTATTACCAGTTTTTAAATATATCTCAGATGTCCTCTCTAAGGTAGTAAACTCAGCCCTGAACACTGCCTTATCTCCTCTTACACAACAGCTAACAGATAATTCTAGGAACTCATAGCTCACTGGGGTTTTTTTAAATTATTATTAGGTTTATGACAATTAATTATTTTATCTAACACACAAAAAAAGATGAAATGTTTTGAAAAGCACCTTCATTTCTCTTCAGAAAACCTGCTAACACTTTATATTTTTCAATCATTAGAAAATATTCATATTTCTTAAGACGTAAGTAATGGAGTCATGGATCTGACAGGTAATAACAAACTATTTTCAAATTTAGTCCACTAGAGATCTTCAGTTCTCTATAAAATACCTGTTAAGGTTTCAGAAGAAGATCTCTATTTTTCAGTATAGTAGTATCTGCTTTTATTGTCCCTTGCTGACGTATATAGATTTGAGGTAGATTTCCATATTGGCAATCTTTCCATGGATATGTCATTTACAGAATAGATATACAGTGAAGTAAAATGTTCTGTAGTTAAAAAAACCCAAAACATCATGAAGCAACTAGTATGAAATGTCACCAACAAAGTCACATATATATCCTTTCCTCAACGTTTCTGTTACAGTGGAGTTGCAAAGCAATTCCTGAGTAGCTAACAGCAGTTTGCTTTGCTGTCATGATGGGTTCAAGGATATCTTATGAATGGAGTAACAATATTGTGTCACACTGTTGTGGGTTGGTCTGGAGTGCAATCAGACTGGCAGAGCTCAGTAAGTGTGCTGCCTCTTGCATTGCAGTGCTCTTTGAATGGCTAAATTTGACTTACACACCAGAGTAGGCTAATACTGATGAGCAGTTTCAAGAGGGGAATGTGTGAAAAAGTCTTGCTTTAAAACTTACATGACTTGTTTTAACAATAAGTTGAATTTTAAATACAATTCCAAAGGAAAGAAATGAGAATACAGGGAGCTATTTTCTAGAGCTCCCATCAGATTAGTCTTCTGTGGCCAAGAAACTGTTTATGAAGCCACTTTTTTTGTTTCTATTGGCTTTCTGATTGATATTCAAAAGGGATCTTGTGTGTGTCCAGTCCAGGGACCTCTGCTGAGATTGTCTCCCTAAACTGTATGCCTTTCATAGTAATCTAATTGTTATAAAACCAGACTTTTTTTACTTTAATCATTTTAAAACCTTGTATGTACCCTAGTAACTGGAAATGGCTTTGCCCCTGAGAGCCTTGGAAGACTATGTTTCCCCACTTAGAGTTTTGGGATAGTGATCTTTAGTTTAAGCAGCCAACACTGCTGTCCTTGAATGAGTAGAATCTGATTCTTCCTTGTTTTCAAGGGGATCAGAATGCATGAGCTGCTCCACACACAATGCTTGCTGTTTCTACTGTGTCCCAACAGGGAAGCTCAAAAGTTGCCCTTACACTGCCTGTAGCCTGTTGTTTTCCTGCCAGTGGTGACTAATGCAAGGAAAATGGAAAAAATCTGACTTTCCAGAGGTGGTGGCGGTGCAAAACCTTCAGTTTCTGCTACACCTTGATTCTCTCCCTCTTACAGATTTAATATTCAAACAGGATGGTGACGGAAATACAGGTTTTCCATTAGGTCTGATTTCCAGTGTTGTTCCTTTGTCTGGAACTTCAGGCAAGAGCTCACCACATTGTAAGCTGGTTCTGTGGTTGTGTCAATAGTGATTTTTGGTGTCCATTAAATGAATGCTTCTCACATAACTTCATTAATTAAAAAAAAAAAATTAGTTGTTTGGAGGAAACATGAAATTCTTCTGAAGACAAGATGTATGCCTTTTGTGTCCACAGAAATGAGTGCAGAGAGGAAAGGGTATTAATCCCAGTCTTCTGCCACCACTAGTAATAACATCTCAATTACTTCCATAAAGCCATCAAACTCCCTCTGAAACAGGTTGGATATTGTTCTTATTCGGAGGTTCTTCCAATAAGTCACTGTGGCACTCTCAGGGAAGACATGCAGGAAATCCAGACAGGGAAGAAAAGGAGGGGGAATGCCCAAGGCTTCAAGGAGAAGCCAGGATGCATGGAGCTCTCCTGTGAGATAGACGTGGGTCTGGTAAGTCTGGGGGTCAGAACTGAGGGGAGACTAGGGCAGGTGGCAGCATGGGGGGAGCATATTACTGACCATGGGGTCAGGGTGAGGGAAGGGACAAAGCCTACCTGAAACCTCTTGAGGAAGTCTGGGGAGGGCAGAGCCTGGCACTCCTGGGGACTGTGAACCTCCCCATCACCTGCTGGAAGGGCCGCATGGCAGGACACACACAGTCCTGGTCATTTCTGGAAGGTGTCATGGACAACTTCTTGATACAGGGCCTGGTTGAGCCAGCCCAGAGAGTCATAATGATCTGCTGTTCCTGCCAATGAGGCACCAGCAGTAGAGATGGTGACCCATGGCGGCTCTGGACATAGCGAACATGAAAGAGTTTAAGATCTCAAGGAGACGGAAAAGCATTGCAGAGTCCAGATGTGGGGCACCAGGAGAGCAGCCTGTGGCTTGTCCACGGAGTGGGCAGCTCGGATTATAAAGAAGCAGCTCTGAAGGGTGAAGGAAATGAGGGGAACTGCCAGGACTGTATGGACCATATCCTTTAGATATGAAAATGGTCCATCCCAACAACTGGGTAAACAAGCAGATGTATCAGCAGTGCAGCTCAGCTAAGCTGAAAACTCATGTTACAGCTCCGGTGCAAAAAAGGCCTCATACAGGGGGCAGAAACAGGGCCAGGGTACAAAGGAGGGCTTTAGAACTATTTATTGTCCAGGCATGCAGGGGTGGGGCTAGGAAAGCCAAAGCTCAGCTTGAGCTGGCAAGGACATCAAGGGCAAGACAAAGAGCATAAGCTTCTGCATGAGCAGTAAAAAGCCACATAAGAAATGTGGACTTGCTGCTTAGTGGAGTGAGTGATTTTGTTGCAGTGGACACAGAGGCGGCCAATGTCCCTAATGTCTTCTTTGTCTCTCCCTTTACCACCAGGTTCTCACAGCCTCAGGTCTTAGTGAAAGGGCTCATGGAGGACAGGAAGAGTAAGCATTGATTAAAGATGGAGTCAGAGATTACGTTCAAGAACTCTTAGAGATCAGGGAGGCCTCTGGAGACTGGAGAGAGCAAATGTCCCACCTATATTCAGGAAAAGCTCACAGGACAACATGGGGACCTAGAGGTTTGTCGGCTTCACTTTGGTCTCTGGGGAAATTATGGCGCAAGTCCTCTTGGAGCCCATTTCCAGAAGACGAACATTTCCAGAAGGCGAACATTTCCAGAAGATGAATGTTGTTGGGAACAGCAAGCCTGACTTTACCAAGGGTAAATCACACCTAGCCTCCCTGACTGCCTTCTATGTTCAAAGGATTGCATCTGTGGTTGAGGAGAGAGCAGTGGATGCCATTTACCTCAGTCCCACTAAGGCTTTCCACACTGTCTGCCGCAATAGTTTTCTTTCAAAGTCAGGACTTCGATGTTTGAATAGTTAGTTAACAATTTGATTGCAAAAATGCTGGCTGGATGGTTGGGTCCAGAAGGTGGTAGTTAGGATCTACACTGCCTATAGGCCAGTGAAGTAATGTAGGAGTCTGTGGTGTGCCCTGTCCCATTGGACATCTTTATCAGTGACCTGGAGGAGATGACAGACAGTTCTGGTCTCAAATTTGCAGATGACTCCAGATTGCAGGGACACACAGTCAGATCAGGACTGCCATCCAGAGGCAGTCCTGATCCCACCAGAGGGACCTAGGCAGGCTGGAGGAATAGACCAGTGAGAACCTCATGAAATTTATCAAGGACAGATATCAAGTGCAGCCCATGGGCAGGACACAGGCTGGAGCCTTCCTGGGAGAAGCTCTATGGGAAGGGACCTGAGCATGAGCCAGCAGTGTGTTCTAGCTGCAAGGATGGCCAACAGCACCCTGGGCAACACAGTACGGAAAAGACATAAAGTGACTGGAGCAAGCTGATAAGGTCACTGATAAGAAGGTCCTCAAGCTGGCTGAGGGCAAGTGCACTTGCTCTGTGATGGGAGGCTGAGGGATCAATTCTTGTTCAGCCTGGAGAAGAGATGGCTTCAGGGGAAGCCTAACAGCAGCCTGCCAGGGCCTGTGAGGGGTTTATCAAGAAGACAGAGCCATCCACTTCACAGTGGGGCATTATGGGAGAATGAGAGGCAATGGGCATAAGTTAGAACAAGAGAAGAGGTAGGATGGACGGAAATACTTTTTTCACTCTGAGAACAGCCAAGAACTGGAGCTGGCTGCCCAGAGAGGCTGTGCAATTTCCACCCTTGGAGCATCTGAAGACCTGACTGCTATAGCCCTGAGCAACCTGGTCTGACTTCAGAGCTGACCCTGGAGCTTGAACTAGATGTCCTCCAATGGATCCTTCCAACTTCAGTTGTTGTGTGTGATTAATTCTATGAATATTTTTAAACTACCTTGAACTTCCAGCTAAATTTATTTGTGATGTTTGTGTCCTTGAGTTCCTGTGCTTCTTAGGCTTGTTCTTTGCCTAAATTAAATTTTATTCTGCAATGTATTAACTGAGAACAGTAACATTCACTCTCTTTTTGCTAAGTAGAACAAGCCACACTCTTCTAGTTTCCCCACATAAAATACAGCCCCTACTCCCTTTTCATCCTAATATCCCCTCTCTGCACCTGTTCTGCTTTAAATTCATCTGTCTTGCGTGTAGGTGGTCACAGCACTGCAGTACTGAACAAATCCAAATACAAGGTCAAAGAAGAAATGTTCTTACCCTGCACTAGGCACTCTTCCTGATAAAAACATTTCACAGGACACCACAGCCACAGATTGCACTATCTTTTTACAACTGCACCCTGCTCATACTAATCTTGTTACTGTTTAACATTTTCTGATCTTGCTTTCTACATATAGAAATACAGAAATGCAGACATATGCAAATTATTATTGCGCCATAGAAATTATTGATGACTAATCCTACTATTAAAAAGGCTTTTCGGGTATTTTCCCTAAACGTTTCTCCCACTACTAGTTTTCATTACTCTTAATTGAACCATTTTCCCCCTCAGAAGCAGTGAAGTGTTCTAGACCCAGGTGTCTTTCAAATACTTGTATGCAGAAATCTTATCCTCTTTTCAATTACATCTATTGTTTTTTTCTGGTAATTTTTTTCAAGCATCCTAATTATTTGGATATGAATGACAAACATTTCTTTACAGTAAAATGTTTTCATATAGTTCTCAATTTTGTTTCTAGGATCCTGTAAAAACATCAGTGAAATATCCTTTAAATCCCAGAGATTGCAAGTACCTAAAAGGTGCAAGACATAACCTTTAAAGTCTATTGATCACATCTGCCATAGTTTCTTTTATCTTCTGTTTCTCCACAAACTCCTTTGGGAAATTGTTTAAGGATAATCTAGATGTGAACTCTTGTAGTTGCTCAATGAGAATGCCTGTTGTATGTTGGTGATTTGTCATGCAGGAGATAAACTGCAGTATCTGAGATAGCGCTTTGTTGCTCATGGCTTGGATACTGCTTTTCACATTAACCATTTAAAGAGCAGTGAGTCATCTGTAGATTTAGTAAGTGTAAATTTGAGCTTGTGAGACTGACATGTACAATGTTGGGTCCTCTGGAGAGTTCATTGGCTAAATGTTTATGAATATATAAAGAGCTCTTAGCTCCAGTGCTTAAATTTCTTTCTCCCTTCCAAGCATAGTTACAGAAGCCTCCTGTGTCTCATCTTGGCACCTGAGCTTCTTACACAGGGAAGGCTTGCACTGATTCCATCGCCATCCTGCTGGTTCCTGTGAGGGACTTTTACAGCCACAGTACCCCAGCCCTGCACAAAATAACTCTAAACATTTTCAGCCATTGCTTACAATATTTTGAAACAGAAAAAACAGAGCTGCAGGGGTGACCTCTGTGAGCAAAGGCTGGGACTGCCCTGTGCCAGAGACGGATGGTCCCAAGCAAAGATTCCCCTGTGACCCTGGAGAAATCCTGCAGGTATTTCCTACAGCCCATGGAGAGGACCATCCTGGAGCAGATACCCACATCACAGCCCCTGGAGGACCCCACATCACAGCAGCTGGACATGGCCTAAAGGAACTGTGGCCTGTGGAGAGCCCAGGGTGGAGCAGGTTTATCCTGAAGGAAGCTGTAGCTTGTGAGAAGGCCCCAGGCTGAAGCAGGGAGAGCAGCAGAGAGGAGCTGAGGAGCTGTTACGGGTTGACCACAGGCCCCCATTCCCCATCCCCCTGTGCTGCTTGTGGAGAGGAGGTAAGAGTCAGGAGTGAAGAGGTGAAGCTGAGCCTGGGAAGAAGGGAGGTGGGTGGAAGGAAGGTTGTTTAGGTTTTGTCTTTGTTTCTCACCATCCTGCTCTATTTAAATTGGCAATAAATGAAATTAATTTTCCCCATGTTTTCTCTTTTTTGCTTGTGATGGTAATTGCTCAGCGAGCTCTTTGTCTTTGTCTCGACCCACAGTCTTTCTCATCTTATTTCTCCCCTGTCCTGTTGAGGAAGGAAAGAGAGCAGCTGGTGGGGCTCTGACAGCCAGCCAAGGTCAATCCACCATAAACTGTTTTAAGTAAGCTACTGTGCTCAGAGTCACTTCAGCCCTACTTTTTCATCTTGATCTTCAACAGACTTCATTATTAGCTTGGAAATTATTTCCACTTCCATTTGATTAACTACTAGAATTTTTGCCATAAGGCAAAAACAGAGAAGCAAACTTCACAGCATTGATTAGCTATCAGGATAAACATGAATATTGGCTCATTTGTAATATGATGATTTGTCACCTGGCAAAATTAAGGCTCTCCATTATTTCTACTTTAGTTTCCATTAGAATTTATTATTATTCCAGAAGATATAATGTAAATTTCTTCTTTTTTTAAAAAAACCCCATGGGCTGTCAATGTCCTATAGTTAGAATGGTACCAGAAATTCACAGGCTGCTAAATTCAGCGCCACTGCTCAGAAGGTAATGTCCTTTCTGTGCAGAGGGCACAGCACCAGCACCCTGCAGATCTTAGAGACTCAAGAGGAAATCTAAGAGTCTTCCCCTGTCTGTGCCACACTTGTGTCTGACATCTTGCATGGTCAAATGGGAGAGTTAGAAGAAGAGTTTGCATCTTCCCTTATGTTTTGTACACCACCTACTGGGCTTCCTGCTTTAAGGTAAGGGACAATATATCCCTTACTTTCATACACCTGAACTGAGCTACGAACAACAACAAAATAAAGACAGAAAAGGAAGAATACTTGTCTTGTGTCAACGGTCTTTTTAGGAGAAGGTTCTTCAGTTTAATCCTCATGAAAGTGGGAAAAGTAACAGTAGTGGATTAAAGCCAGAGTTTAAGAAAATACATTTAAATATATTTTTTTACTTAAAAATGAATTTCCTTATAATTCAAAAACCTAAGAGTTAAATTGTATTGTATACACCTCAAGTAAAAATTGACAAAAGATCTAATAAACCAGATTATATAAAAAGCAAGACACTTATTTTTTCCAGAAAAATGTATTTGTTTTTTAGCTGATCTTATAAAAAGCATTAAATTTTTAAAAAATGTGTATATATTTTTTCAAGTGTTGATGGTTTTACCATTCATCATAACCGCATTGCAAAGTCCTCTAACACCAGGGCACATTATCCTCATCTGTGTAGCGCAGTGAGCACAATCTTTACACTGAGGTTACTCTCATCACTACTTCCCCAGAGCTGTTATCCTCTGATGAATCTTCCTGAGATCTCACGCGGTTGAACAGATGTAACAATACATAGCCACACTGAAATCTTGGTGAGGTTAACTGCGTTGGATGAACTAAACTTCTGTTTCTAAATGCAGTCAATGGTAACCACAATGTCCTTCCTGCTGAGGATTCTCCCCGATTGCTCTCTTCTATGTCTGTGGCTTTATCGTAATTTAACACATCCCAGTGTAGATTCACAGCCCTCCAGCGCTTAAACACACGATAAACAGATGCACCTTCATGTACTATTAGTCCTGAAATTAAGAAAAAAAAAAGAGAGTTTGTACAAAACGCCAGTGGATACCATTTTGAGAGCAGAGTTGTAAAACATTGTAATGAATATGGCAATTGCCAGAGCCTATTAAATTACTTGTAACTCTGATAATTCAAAGAAATTGTACATATGCAATATAGCGGGTTACTCATGTGTTTCAGATCGGGAGGCGGGAACATGCAGAGGAAATAAAACAGTTCTGAATGAAAGCTCAATGTAACCAATGCTGGCATGATCTGAGCATACCCAACGTTTTTAGATTTAAGTAAGCAGTATAAAAGAACGTTACCGGCAGATTGTGAATTGACTGTTTACACTAGTGTTATCCTTGTTCATGGTAAGTACTATTTATTTACTGATATTTGTACTGGTTTAAATAGATTTTTAAGTAGCTTAGACCTTCTGTAATGGACAGGATGGTCTTAAATTTGTCTGAGAGTGCTTTGTAGGATGGTCTTAAATTTGTTTAAAAGTGTTTTGTAGAATTCAGTACAGATACAAACAAATTTAACTGTTTCCATATCCTTAATTCATCTTGGGAGCATAGAAGATGTATGAAAACCTGAAACAGCTCTAAGTGTAATGACTTTCCTGTCTTGCTTCAGTAGAGCAAGAAGAAATTAAATGTTATCAACTATGATGAGCATGGCGAGGATGATAGGCTTTCTTCTTTCTCTTCAAAATGCAGTAGACAAAAGTTGAGAAACATCTTTTCTTTTGTTGAGACCCAGGAGATCTTTTAAAAGTTCCGTCAAGGAAAATATAGATTATCTGGAGTCCTCAACAGACCAATCTCCTTATGAACTTCCAAGTAGCGAATATTTATACTTGCATTCAAGCAATTTTTTTACTTCAACAAAACTCTTCATTTTTCTTATGTAAGTATGTAAGTATATGTATTTATACACACACTCTTTATACGTAAGTATTTAAAATGTGGATTTACTGCGGAGACGCATGAAACTTCTGCCTTTTTATTAGGTTTTTCCTCAAACAGCCTGTAACTTACATGATTCTGAGCAACATCACGTTTCCTCTGGCTCTCTGCTTTGGCAGTAGAGCAATCTGCCTAGCCAAAAACATTGATACATTTTTTGTCCAGTGTGTTTCTTGCCTGAAGTTTTACTATGGACACATCTATAACACGATCTGTGGTGCCACAGGCTATAGTCCTTTACCCCAGGAAATTGTATATCACCTGTTCCTACACGACAAAATTGTGATTTAAGCATCTGAGGTCTCTTAGCGTGGTTAATTGATACCAGGAAGGAGACATTCAAATAAAGATGAGACAATTAGAAAGGATGATAAAAACATTTATATGAATAGCAAAACTCAGACTCAAGTGCAATGATTTGCAGATAGCAATGCCTACTCTAACACGTTTTTAAAGATCATTACACTGAAAGATGGAGAAACACGGACTGCTTGCAGAAGGACATGATAGCAAATGTAGCACCTCTGTAAGGCTTTCAAGTTGCCTAGAATTCATTGAAGTATCCAATACAGCAAAACTAACACACTATAAATTTAAAGGTTAAATATTTTAAATATATTTTCTATCTGCATAGCATTTTAGTGGAAAACTTTCTTGACTGCAAGATGTCTATCTTCACCTTCTCAGATATATATAAAGCAACCCATCCTAAAAATTTAGCAGCCATGTTAATACAAAAATGGACCTTCAAGACTGGCTATATTGTCTTAAAAAGCATAAATGTGTTTGATCACGTACAGAATCTAGAAACCAAATAAGCCATGGCTTTATTGCTGTGACAAAGATCCCTCCTGTTTGGTTTTTTTTTTCTGTTGGATTTCCTATAGAATGGTAAGGGAGATTACCATAATTTTCCCTCTGTGTCAGGATTATAGTATTCTTTTGACCAATTTCCCTCAAGACTATGCTGAAGCAAAACTGAGAGAACCTATTTACCCCAGTGTAAAGACTTTTGACACCTGCCTGCACTCCACTGGAACCTGGACAACATTATTTCAGAACAGAGAAGGAAGCAGTTGAGAAAGGATCACTGAGGTACAAGAAGTACATTTAGACAGTCAAAAGTATCTTCCCAAAATTGTGACAGAAAAAGTTTTAGAATTACTTCTTTTAGGGACCTCTTTTTTACTTTTTTTGAGCTTTTAGGATTTACTGAAATCATGTTTTCAAAGTTTTTTCAACAATGGCAAAGAAGAGAAGTTTTCTTTAAAATGGAAGCTGTTAGTCATATAGGCTCTAAAAGAGCTACTGAACAAAGGATCAAATATTGCAGGGCTTGAAATAAAGCTGTCAGATTTGGCAATGCTGAAGGAGAAAGGGAGCACTTTCATAATTCCGCCCATAAAAAGCTTTATTTCCCACCTAATAAAACTACATATTGAAAAAGGCCTATGTAGAAGAGGTAAAGAGTTCCAATAGATCTCCTGTCTCCTTGAAAGATACTTTACAGGGGGTGGGGGAAGAAAAAGCTCTCAGCACCAACAGTTCCAGACCACAAGAAAGAGGAAATCTGGGTAAGGTTTAAATGCTGGAGATTTTCAGGTCCAGATAAGTTCTGCTGCTCAAAATATAAGTAGCTAGTCACTAAAGTAAAGCTGCAAGAAAATGACGAAGAATTTAATTTTTCTTAAAGAGTTCCATAGCAACAAATGAGGATATGAGAGAGAAAACAAGGATAACTCCCTGAATAATACTGACTTGTCCCAAATACCATGATTTCAACAGCACAGAGGGCATAGTAGTGCAGTTGTGGGGAAAAAAATAATCACTTGTTTGATGCAGATGATCCCAAGAGGAAGTGTCAGAATTCACTACTGATAGGTGTTCTGACATTCTGTCCAATTAATATCTACATGGAACAGAGTTTTGGGATGATGGGCCTGGCAAAATGCCCTAAGGCTCTAAGAAGACTTACCATCAGGATGTATTTCTCAGATGTACGGATTGTGGCGGGATCCAGACAATGGGATTATGGAGAGATCATTAATTTTCTTTTCTTTTATTGCCAAATAGAATGAGATTGTTCCATTCTTACCCTGAGTCACAAGACCACTTGAAATTTTTCATATTGAATGTCTTTACAAACAGGCAATTCGTCTTAGTTCATTCAGATTTGGTAGTATTAGGTTCCATTGTTGTCTTCTTTATCACACTAATCTTATTTACAATAATTTAGGAATGGTCCTTCTAGAAACATCACAAACAAGGGAATAGAAGACCCTTTTCAGAAACCGACTTTACCACTGGACAAAATGCTATGTCTGAATACTATTCTAGGGCCCATGGATATAGAAAAATGAAATAAATTGCTCAAAGCATTGAAGCGAAACACGCCCACTCTAAAACCAGCAATGTAATTATTTCTAAACTATTTAGAATTAGCTTTAAAGTGAAAGAAATTACTTTCTGAGTAGAGAAATTTCAAGTGCAGCTAGATGTGTTCATTATAAGTAACTTCAGCCTGTACATTTTTACAGCTAAGCAGTTACATGTATGTTGCTAGGCATCGAGCTCCTTGGCAGGCAGGAAAGAGGCTTTCAGAGGACTACTCACACCTCACATTGGCTTCCATCTCTTACTCCCTTGCCATAGTACTACTGGCACCACTCATGTTTCTAGTGTAATGTTACAACTGCTTTTCACGCCCTAAAGGAGCTGCACTGTTGTCCTGGGATTGCAAGCGGGCTGTTATTATTTGTGAGATTTCGTTCATATTAGAATCATTGATGACTACTAGTTACAATTATATTCCAGTGAAAATATATAAAATTATATGACTTCGCTGTTACAAGAAATAATTGCTAGGTCTACAAAGCAGAGTGGCGAAGGCCCAGTGTACTGTCCTTCAGGGGCCAAATCAAGGGTTTATATTATTCATTTCTTTCATATTAACTCATGAACTCCCACCCTTTGGTAATCCCTGCGTGGATGATCTGACCCTGGCACTAGCCCTCCAATAGCTTCTGGGTTTCACAGGCAATAGTTCTACTTGATTAAAATGTTCAAGGTTTGCCTTAGGGAAACTCCTACCATCAGCAAGTTTCAAAGAGAACAGCTTTACACCCATCTTAGATGCGCAGAAGTACTAACTAGTGACTTGTAGGATTGAAACTAACACTGGTAAGTAAAAATGATCCGGTTAGGAAGAATTCTGGAAAAATTTAGAGTAGAACAAGGAGAACAATGGATACCAATAAAATATGTACACCGGAATGAAAAGAACATATTATAATGGTGATCTGTAATCTCTGGGATATTTCTTTGGGTGAAAAGTAAAACAAGACCAAGAATTAAAATACAAATTACATCTAATTTACCTGATAAGAAAGTGGGTGGTGTGCTATGTGTGGTATACAAATCAATCACTGGGAAAACAGTACGTACAAGTTTTGAAAGACATCATAGGAATATGTCAGTACCTTTAGGCAAACTGCTTTTAAAAATAATGACCACAAAACATTTCCAAAAGTACAGATACACTTCACAAATGACCAAAAATATTGGTATTTTTTATGCAAAGCTATAGGGAAGGATAACCAAAGACAGCTGGAATAAGTCTTGGTCATACCACCAGTAACTCAGGCACTTGTCTTGAAGCATGTGCTGCACAGGAAAACCTGTATGTCTGCATCGATTTTTCATTGAGATAGAGAGACTCCAGTGGCAGCACAGATACTCACTCACTGTAAATCCTGTTGAAAACTGAGAGGATGCCATGGGTGACTACACACAAATGAGAGGAGAAACTGAGTGAGAACTGTGGCTGGCTGTAAGCATTACAAGCTTCATGACATTAAGAGATATCACTGATTTGACCATTGATAATATGCAATGGTCAAATCATATGTTAATGCCTTTGGGAAGTCATCAGCATAATGGACAGTGTTGTGGGGTTTTTTTAAATCATTCATGAGTAATAATTACATCCATCTATTAGAGAAGTTTATTTGAATGTTTTAAATTAAAACTATCAATTTTAAATCCTTCACTTTATTATGAAAGAAAAAGATAAAATTTAATAAAGTGGAATATATTAATAAATATTTTCAAGAGTTACAAGACCTCCTGGTTTTACGAGCTTACAGAATGCAGATTACTTTAAATTATATGCAAAGTAAGTGGGCTGAATGAATCTGTATCATCAGAATTCTACAATTACCAAACCTTCTTTATACAGCTTTCTGAATTTCCAGATACAGTTTAGTCACCTGTTAAGTCATATCTTCACTGATTTTTTTAATTACAAAGCAGTGTCCAAATATGTTTAATTATAGTCAGTTTTACATTTAAATTTCCATGTATTATTTATGATAGGACTAAAAACTTTGCATTTATGTAATCAGAGGCAAATCAGTTTATCTGGTGAGTGAAGACAGCTGCACGTGTACTTTGCTCCTGCATAGTGCAAGTTAGGCTAGAAGCTCCACAACCATGTGAGGCCCATGTTAGTTCAGTAGCTTCCAGTTCAGAGGTGGCTTGAGCCTGGCTGGCTTGAAAGGCAGCTACATAACTGCATGTACCAATCCACTGAAGGCTCACCTTCCAACAGATAACTTCTATAGACAAATTAATATTTCTTATCACCCACAGATGTTCTCAATTAATTTTGAGATTAAATTTGGTTTAGGTGTTTTAACAGTCAAATATATGGAAAGAAATGGAAAGAGTTTGAAATAACTAATTATTTCAACTAGTTGATGCATACCAAAGTAAATTTTTTACAATTGTAATCTTTGTGAAAAAAAAAAAAATCACATAAATGAAATGTTTAGAATGTCTGAAGCATATTTGGTCTTTACTTAGTGGCTTTTTAAACAAACACAAAAATCTCAATATTGAGCATACAGCCAGAAAAAATGGTGTTCAGGAATTAGCACTTAAGAGGACGTGTAGCTGAGCCCTTTTTTTTTTCATTTAAAAGCTCAGCACTTGTCCAGAGTATTAGAGACATAGACTTTGTTAATTTTTCTGTCTGAGAACATTTAGGTTCACAGAAGAAAGCCTGTGCTCTAAAATATTCCAGAGTGGAATTCTCTTAGAAAAATTACAAAATAAACAGAGCTGCTGATCCAGCTGAAATAGAAATACTTTTACAGTAATGGGATGGTTTCAATAAAAGATGACATGGCTTTATGGTTGGAGCAAACACCTTGATATTAGGAATCACTCTGTTTCTTTGCACCTTATTGAGCAGAATTCAGCACTGTCCTTCTGAATTCCAAGATATGAAGTTGGGATAACATCAACATTTATCACTGAAAGCAAACATCAGATAGCATTTGACTTCAGGATTTTCTTGGAATTGCAATTCTAATAATGTGGTTTAATGTTTACGGCAATTATTAAATTTTATCTGCAAAATAATGGCTATTCTTACAACTATTCTTACAATCAATTCAAGGTTGTTTTGTCAAATACTAAAGGGATTTCTATTTAGATATTTCTGTGTACAGTATATTTCCAGAAATTTCAGAACTAGTCAAAATAGCTTTGCAGTAAACTGTGTTTTCCTTCATAAGATTTCAGCTACAGTTAAGCGACTTGAGACTTTTTAATAGTCAAGTGACTATAGTTAGCACATATTAGAGTGTTTCATAACTGTTGATGATGTACAAAGAACTCATGCCTGTCTTCTCTTTTCTTCTCTATTACTAGCATGGTGTCCTATATAAGTTTGTGCAATTCAATTTTGGATATGTAGTTTGATGACAGCCTCAAGGACTTCTGCACTTCATGATGGTACAATCTAATGCAAAGTAACATCAGTAGAAGTCTTGAAAACACATAATTTTACTAATTATTTTAAAAATATTTTTGTCATTTTCATCTACTCAACATTGCTAGCCATCTATTTTTTCAAGAAATTGAAACTGATTCTGTTCTCATCACTAAGAGCCTGGGGAGAGAGTAAAGCTTTGTTGCTTCTTTTCTCTTTGCAGTATTTGTAACACTGTAAAAAGCAGTACTTGCCAAAGGTATCAGCTGAGAATAAATCTGCAAAGAACTGGAGTGATCAGTTAAAGTGACCAATTAGAAAAATAGATATAGTCACACTCTTAAACCACAGTCTGTGCTGTTTGAAGATTTTGAGCTTACCTATGCATACTAGATCCATAAAACCATACATTCCATAGCAGATTTGAAAAAGGATGTCCTTTCTTTGCCATACTGCATAAGGGCTGAAGGCTGACCATAGAAGCCAAGTCACACTTGCTACTAAGAACAGAGATCCTAGGATTACAGCAACCATCTGCACTTTCTCAACCAGTGTTATAGTAATGCTTTGCCACTAAAAGAGAAACAAAGTTGTATAAGATAAAAATGTTATTTTCTATGATTGCACATTCAACTCCACTTTTTTTCTGAAATCAGAAATGACTTTCATATTTACACATAGCTTCATAGATCTTGACTAATATCCTCAATACTAACATTTTAAATATTTTTTTTCTTATTTCACTTTTAAAGTGAAGCTAATAGCGGCTTCTCCGTCCCCTCCAGCATCACTACCATCACCATCTGGCTTGTGAACTTCAGAAGAGTTAACAGTTTTATTTCTGCTTTGAATACATAGGGAAAAAAAAAATTAGCCTTAGGAACAGAACACAGCCTTTCATATTTGTAAACTAATGACTAGGAAAAAAAAATGTTGAGAAGACAATCTCAAGTATGTTTTATGTTATTGTGACAAGTTTAAAGTGACAACTTTCCTTTGTATCTCACCCCTCTAAACTCTGAAGCCATTTTCAACTTTCCTGCTGCTCTTCAAAGAAGGTCCAGACATACCAAGAGAGTTGGCTTTCTCTGTATAAACCAGTGCCAACAGTACAAAGAGACACCTGCAGCCTAGTGCGGAAGCAACCTGAAGACTCAAGAGGAGCCCTGAATACAGGGCACACGAACATTCCTTTTCAGTGCACCCCTATTATGCCTGCCTTTGCAGGGAAGGTCGTATCCTCTGTATGTGAGGTGACTCAGATTTATGCTGTGACAATATTTAAAAGAGTAGGCTTAGGGGATTCTGTCAGGATAAGAACAGATACAAAATTCTGTTAAAACACAGTCACAGAAGCAAAACACAGCATAAGATTACCCTCAACATATCTGGGCTTTCTTGGCCTTAATTGTCTTAATTAGTGTGGCAGACTCCCACTGCGGCCCCGTCACCTACTCCAGAGCAGGTATGCAGACTTCATAGACTGCCATCTTTCCTGTTCCTAATTTTGAACATTCCCACCCCCTTCTACAATTGCAATAGGGAATAGGTGAAGAAAGCTACTGCAGTAAGGGCTTTATTACCTCTTTTCCCATCTGGCAATAATTTTTCCTTTTTCCTGTTACTTTATGAAAGCTTTCTTTTCTTACCAGCAGATGGGTACCCAGTACTGTATGATCATAGGATATAATAATTCAGGTTGCAAGGGGCTGTGGGAGGTCTTTAATTCAACTTCCTGCTCAAAACAGGGTCAGCGATGAGATCAGACCAGGTTGCTCAGAGGTTTATTCAGTAACACCTTAAAAACCTCTAAGCATGAAGATTGTTCAACATCTATGGGCAACCTGTTCCCCTTCTTGACTGTCTTCAGGTTCAAAAATGTCTTTCTTAAAACATTTTTTCTTATATCCAGTCTGATCCTCTTTTTTTCCCAACTTATGGTCTCTTCTTCCCATAGTACCACTGTGAAGAGCCTGGGTCCTCTGCCCCTTTCTTTTTTAGCTTCTTCCATTAACTTTTCTACTGTTGCCTAATTTGCACATCTGATGCTGCATGCCTTCTCTTGTTACAGCCTTCTGAATATAATAGTACAAAAAGACAGCTGTATAACAATTTGTAAATTGCCTATCTTGAAATACTATCCTTTTATCATGAACTTATTAAACTCATACTAGCTATTTCAGTGAACTTCAGGGTTTGGAATGGGGCTATTCATATGGTAAAGCAACTAAGGATACTCATTTGTTTCGTTAGAATTATTTTTCTATAAGGTCAAGAAAGGTCATTAACAAGTAATGCATGACAGAATAGTGTGAGCTTCTGATGACTCAGATACTACTTGTATACAGGATTTAAATGACAGGACTGAAATCCACAGAACTCTCTTTAGACTCTATAGGGATATGTTCAACAAAATTATTTTTCATTTCTCAGCTGAGGCCAAATAGCGCAACTTGGCAGAAAACTGTCAAAAATGTTATTGGCTATGTATCTCTTTCTATCTTCTTTCACTATCGGTGCAAGACAGACCTGTAATAAATTTGTTCAGAATGCCTGAAATCAAAGTGCATTTACATGAAGTAGAGCTTTAACTGTCAGAAAATACTAAATAGTCAAAATCGTGGAAGTAGCTGGCAATAAATGGAAAAGACTGTTTTATCATTGAAATAAACAGCAGATCTTTCACAGTGCAATTTCAGCAATGCAAGTTCCTAAACTCACTTCAGCTTTTTTTTTTTTTTTTTAAGCTTAGATTGCTTATAATTATACTGCAAAGATAGCACAGAACAGAAGAAGTAGTCCAAACACTTGGGATAAGTAATGTAGCATGCAGTCTAGATGTAAAGCCCATCTGTTATTCTGGTGTTGTCTGACAATCGATTTCTACTCCTATCTCCCACTTCCCTAAAGAATCAACCACTCCTACCGTATTTTTCCATCTCTTCAGGGCTTTTGTTGGCTTTCCCCAACTTTTTCTTTCTAGAAAAGCTTGACCTTGAAAAGTCCTAAGAAACGTATATATGATCCTCACCTCTTTCAAGGATTTTCTCAAGAAGGTATTCTAGTTATTTTGCTATTCTCCTGATCAGATGAATTGTCTGTCAAGAACACAAACAATTGAATCCCTCAACCTCAATAACTTCAGTAATTTCAAAGATTTGGCATATTAGCATGCTACCAACCAGGAAGATGAGCTACCCCAATTAATGAGAAAATGCACGAGTTCCACAGGTTGTACTTCCTACCTCCTTTGCCTTTAAAAACCAAAGAACAGTTAGAAAACAAACCAAAAACCAACAAAATAAAACAATCAAGAACCCCAGAAGGGAGTTGGGTATTTCCTTCTATCGCTCATCTACTTTAGCCTTTGTGGTATTCACTGCCTTTCTTTTATCAAGGAAACTGTATTCCTCCACCTTCCTCAATATGAAGGTCAGCAATCACCAAGCAATTTAAACATTTTAGGAATGCCATTAGCATCATCTGGAAATTAAACTAATTGATGAGATCCCGCAGTAGACAGAGGAGGAGGGATTGTGTGCATAAGATGGAAAGCATTCAAGAGGCCTAGAAAGTTTTATGAGAAACTGCCAACTTGCCTCCTAGTGCTCAGCAGTCTGCCATAAGAATCCATCATCCTAAGAGTGATAGGGTGGGATGGATTGGTGTTAAGTTCTCACATGTGATCAGTTTGGGGACCTCAGTTTCTGCGTATGTCCCTCCTTAGTGCTAATGACAAGAAGACAGTGGATGTTCCTGATGGCTAACTTCCCTCAGCTGAAAGTTCCTCCTCCTTGCCCTCCCTCCTCTTGGGAAAGGAACGTCTTGATTTTTATCCTGTAAGTTTCAGTGAATTTGGGTACAAATTATAACAAGTGAACAGATCTTACTGAGGCATATTTTTCACATAATGAAGAAGATATTCTGAATTTATGACATTATTCACATGTAAGTAAGTTTGGAGGATTCAGTCCTTTACTTAGCCATGGACAGTGTCAGCCATTTGGCAACAAGAGGAACTACACAGTATGGTATTGTTTGGTGGCACTGCATTTCATAACAAGGCTTGGGAAGAGGAAATGGAGTTGTGGTCACATTATTTTCTTCTACCTGAAGTCTTACTCACACCATAACTAACATGTGTGAGTATACACTCCAACAGACACCAGGAACAGAAAGTAAGATTCTTTTTTATAGTCTCAAAAGCCAGTTAAATTTTATTTTATTTCTCACAATAATTTACCTTATTGTATGCCCTGTGACATGTTGTCATAATCACTTCACCTTTCAAGCCAAATTAACAGCTTACAATAAAAAGATCACAGAAATAATGTAGTAAAAATAATTCAGTGAGTTAATGTTGCATTTAGATTTTAACAGACTGAATTATTTAACATTCCAAATTGAATGTTCTCATTATTAGTGTGGAATAATTTAAATCCATTATTCCCATAAGTGTTTCCCATTTTCTTCATATAACTTGTCTCAAAACTCTTAATTTCTCATGATTAATAAATTATGACTTCCTAATTTGTTTTTGTCATTTGCTGACTATACATTCCATAATCAGTAACACTTCCTATACCGTATTTTGCCAAGTTAGAAAAGATCTAATCAGCCTTTTTGTGTCAGCTTCTGTAAAGTACATGACCCTAAAAAATAAGTTTTATGAGAAAGATTACCATTTCTCCTTAAAAACTAGAATTTGATAGAAAATGTTAAATATTTTGTATTGAGATAATTATAATAATCTGGTAATTTTTCAGAGATTAATTTTAAAAAAAATCTCATTTCAATCTGTTAAATAGGATCTCGTTTCATATCCCTTTCCATCATATCTGTAATGTTATCACGTACCATGTCATGTCTGTTGCCCATGAAAAGGACACATATTACTTTAATATATAATACATAATATATAATATTTAATATATAATGATGAAATCTTGCCTTGAAAATGGTGCCTTCATAAACAAAATATAATTCATGCTTCTGATTTTAATGTAACATTGTCTGTCCCTTGAAAAATTCCTACACTTTTACTTCTACCAACACTTCATTATGTCTGGCTCTTATTAACTGTTATTTACCACTGATCTTCCTTTTATGAATCATTTGGGAGTCTATTACATTACACTGTAGTTCTAATGACCCCAGAAACACTGCTCCTCTTTTCTTCTAAGGGCTCTGTCAAGCAGAAATACTGCATAATTTCTTATTTTTTGAGGCTGAGACCTCCCAAAGTTGAAAGAAACATAGTGCTTTGATGGACTAATTGTTAAAGAATAAAGTGAATAGTTATATGCATGTCCTTACTAACATAAAGATGGATATAACATTCAAAGATCTGTCATCTTTGAGAGAAATTGATATTAACTTGGTTTTCTTTTAATGATGCCTTGTAAAAGCCCAGTGATGATTGTAAAATACATGGCAGAAAAATGATCTCACAAGTACTGACTGAGACTGTGCGTGTACTTAGAATGCATTACATGAAAAATGCCTTCAATGAAACTACAGGTTTTCCTACCCTCCTTAACAAAGGACATACAGAATTTCCTTATGGCTCCCCAAATGTGCACCAGCTTCAACTCTTCCAGTTTGCAATCCACCAACATTCCTGAAACCAAACAGCTGTTGGGTGTTACTCCACTCTTTCCTCTCAGAAACACAGCTATAATAGTGACCTATTATAATGTAAGATGATTAACCTGAACACACACCACAGAACCATAGAATCACTTAGACTGGAAAAGACCTTTAAGATCATTGAGTCCAACCATTAACCCAGCACTGCCAAGTCACCGCTAAACCATGTCCCTCAGCACTAAACATCCTTTAAATACCTCCAGGGATGGTGACTTAACCCCTTGGCTGGGCAATCTGTTCCCATGTTTGACAACTCTTTCAGTAAAGAAATTTTTCCTGATGTCCAACTAACCCTCCCCTGGTGCAACTTGAGGCCGCTTCTTCTTGTCCTATTGCTTGTTACTTAGGAGAACAGACTGATCCCCATGTCGCTACAACCACCTTTCAGGTAGTTGTAGAGAGTGAAAAGGTCTCCCCCGAGCTTCCTTTTTTCCCAACCTAAACAACCCCAGTTTCCTCAGCTGCTCCTCATAAGACCTGTTCTCTAGACCCATATCAATTACACAACTTCAAAAAGCTTTTGTGAGATTGCTCTAATTGCTGGAATCAGACAGCTCTGACAAGAAAAAGTTCTTTCCTACTGTCATTCATTATGCATGATATGATTCGCAGTCTGCGAACGTATGAATAAAACTCTTAACAAAGCAAAAGAACACAACGATTTTGGTCCAACAAACTATTTCTGTTCCTTACTTTATCCTGTTAGTAGTCTCAATGATTAGATAA
>JAVSBS010020434.1:100019-148320 GCA_033124195.1 Coracias cyanogaster | reverse complement strand
GTCAGCTGAGGCTCGGAGAAGGGTTAAATCCGTGTGAAACCCCTCATCATCCCCTCTCAGATCCTTTCCAAAATGTGTTTCACTTCTGTACATTTCTAGTCATACTAAAATCAAACAACTCTTTAGCTCCATTAGAAAGACAAATTCAGTGAGAAGCCTAGCTCAGTTTTAAGACTGGGGATTTGGATAGATTCCCGTCAGACATTCAGATGAGCTTAATTCAACTTAAAATGCATATAATTTGGCCATCACTTTTCTTCCTCTTTTTATCTCATGCTTATATAATGTCAAGAAAAAATTACAAGATATACAGGAGGATTCTGATGCTCCTTAGTCAACGGTCTCTGCTAGGATGGGATCTCTCACAAGCTATTACTCCGTTTAGCACACACAAGAGTTTCTTGTGTACCGTTGCTAAATCACTACATTATTTCCAGCCTTGTACAACTTGGGTTTCTAAATGCAAATGTCTTAATAAACTATACAGTTGTCTTCACCTATCCTCAGAGTAATCTTCAGATTAAGAGTGAAACGAAAAATCAGGAAATGAACTGTCCCTCATTTGCTAAAAGTAAGCTTCCCGCTGTTAAGATTGTAACTTTTAATTAGGCAAGAAATAAATACGAAAGTTGGGCAGACTATAAAACTGTAATTACCTTTTAAAATTACTGCTAACAAGCAAATTAGCCACAGCACGGAATAGCAGCAGATCAATAGCAACAGTAAAACTAGAAAGATTTTGCTGATCGTGTATTGTCTGTGGATGCAAATGGTAAAAGAGGTCCCTGCAGGCCTCACAACAACAACCTACAAAAGAATAAGACACAAAGGGTATTGAGCTCAAAGACGCTTCGATTTCCCTAGGTGGTGAGCACTCGTCCCATCAAACCACCTATTAGTCACAAACTCATACAACCAAGAACTCTCAGGCCTCTTGAGGTCTCCTGTCATCTTGAAAGAGGTAACAGCAATGAGAGGCACTAGTTCCTCTTGAAGCATGTTCAGTTTATTGTTTTTCAATGGCTCGAGCGATTTACGATGGGGATGCTGCCAACACACATAAATAAGTTTGCACATCCACACTTCAGCAAAGGTCTGGAGGCTCACTGCAAATCAGTTGACTCAGAGAATTAAAACAGTAAGTGGGCAGGTGTCAAAGAACAAAAAAAATACAGTTTTTTCTTCACCTGCTTGAAAAGTTATTGGCTGTTGTATCCATTGCTATGATAATAGCAATGGCACATTACAAATGTTTTATATTGTTGTATATTTCATAAAAATAATTATAACTTTGCTGCATCTGACTTTGTTACAGCACACTTGATGAATTCTGAAAATGCTGAGTAATACATTTATGTTTTGTAAAAAAGTCCATTTTTCAATAGGAGAAAGACGTTGTTTTGCGATGGCTGAAAATAAGATTTCCTCTTTTTTTCCCTTTTACTCACTATCGTCTATAGGCCAAATAATGTAAAGAGAAAAATAATCTCACTGAAAATACCTGTTCAGGTATCCAAGGCAGTTAATACATTTTCAAGAGCTCTATTTGTGTGTTTGCCTATGTATACACTTCAGGCTTTATACAAGCCATGACAATAGGTTTATTTTAAGTTAAGTACACATAACACAAAATACCCTCTGTCAATCTGTTTGCTTATCAGCAAAGTAATAAATAGGCTTAGGAAATCTTTCAGATAGGATATTAACAGTAATTAACAGTGCATTAGTTAAATGCACTGCCAGAAGCTGCCCATAAAACACTGTCATTTTAGGGGTAAAGGTGCGCTGTATGGCAGTGCTTTGCAGTCTTCCTATTATGTACCCATTGTGTCTGTGAAGGCTGAAAGGAAGGAGTAAGGTTGATATTCATGATGATAAATAATGTCTGTTCCACTATTCTAATAATTAATTTGCTACCATCCTGATTACTGTTATTCTTTTAATTAGTAGGATATGGTTTAAGTGGCCGTTCTATCATTTGTCGTTTCCTTGTACAAGTTACAGCAACCAAAATCGATGTATCTTCAATACGAAGCCTAACCAGCACGTAAAAAACTCCTTTTAATTACCTTGAGTTGTATGTTGCATTCCAGAACACCAGAAATACTGAATGCTTTCAAGTTCACCAGTTCCTCAGCAGGAGATCCTGTGGGACCAGCTAATGCAGAAGCCAGGCCATGAAGTCAAAGTCAGGACACTTCACTGTAGGGTACTGCCCAAGCATCCACAGACCCTGTGGGCTGGAGGAGAGCCCCTAAAGGCTGGTCAGGCATCCCAGAGCCTGTTAAAATTCACAGTGAAGGGAGAGGCAGATGAACTAAAAGAACACAAATGTCCTGTGGATTTGAAAAATGCTGACTAGGTCTCAGCGAGTGGGGCAAATAATAATTGTGAAAGAGAGGCTGGTATTGCCTCCAATGCATTATTCAAGGTATGCTTCATTTCATTTTTAATATAAATATCTGTGTTACGCTGTGTGCCTGTGGTTTCATATTCCCAAGAGTGAGACTGGGGAAGAAATACCTGTAAAGGTGACTAGAGGGCTTAAATTTTAAGTCCCTAAAGCCTGGGAGCTTTAGGTATAGGCTTGAGCCATATGTTTTATTTATTTTAGGAAGGGTCCCCTAGACATGTTATTGAACCAGCCTTGGTTACTGTTATTGATATCTGACATAAGGTTATACTTAATCACTAACATTTAGTACCACCGCTATGAAGAATCTGAAAAATCCCATCTGACCAACCAATCTACCATTATGAGAAATCCTTTCCAGACCCCAACAGGCAACTGCATAAATAAAGCACACGGCAAAATATCAAACCAATGAATAAGCTGTCATATAAACAAGCCAAACAAGCTAGTAAAAACCACGCTAGCATGTAAAGTAGGAGAAGAGAGATCTGTGCCATCAGATTGAGACTTATGAACCAGGACAGCAAATGCACTTTCTTGCAAGGGATCAGGCGATGGAGGGGCAGGCAGAACAGCTGAACTGGAAGCTCCGACTCGCTCTCTGCAGCCACACACTAGAAGCAAGAAGCTTTACCTTTTTCAGAATAGCAAAGAAGGAAATATGTGTTTGTAGTGTAGGACTTGGAAATGCGTGGAAGAACAGATAATCCCCCTTTCTTGCCTATAAAAGCTTGATGGAGAAAGTTTTTTGCTATTTCTGTGTTGGACCTGTGCATGACTATTCAGCAAGAAGGGTTTCATCTTTATAAAACTGAGTGCAGATTTCAAAAGCTGGTGAAAGCTTCCATGGATTTGTAAATATTGAACCTATACCTTCCAGTGCAGTGAGGGAGATTTTATGGAAAACCCTCACCCTTCAACAGCCTGCTGAATATTACATTTTACTTTTTCACCCTGTGAGGAGAGACAACCATACTATAAAGAGGAACAGAACTGAACAGATAAGTGACCAGTTCAGCCAGTACTACAACTCTCCACCACTTGTAACAACTAAATTCTGTTTACGTTATACTGGCTTAACATTTTCAAATTTTAAGAAGCCAAAGAATTTTACATTACTGGAGAACAATTTATCCTCATCTTGGGTCAGAACTTTAAAGAGAATAATCTGACATAATTAGGTCACTAAGGGCCGGCAGCGTGGAGTCCACACTGTTTACACCAGCAAAGTACTTATCTCAGTAAGCTTAGCCCAGCCCTGTATGTGCTCACTCCCAGTACAGAGGTTCCAAATTAGTCCGTTTCCAGTATGTGTATAAGATACCATTTATTTCTTTTCCCACTTCAATGTTGCTGAATCTGCATTCTAGCTGAGACTCAACAGACATTATATTCATTTTAGACTTTCAGAGAGTATGAGAAGTAGAAATCATGCAGATCATGTACACCACAGTTCCATTAAAAAAAAAATTAACCGACTAGCAACAGATGCTTTAATCACAGCGTTGCATACAGTAACCATCTCCTTTTCCCACAAGCTAAGTCTGTAATTACTGTATATTTGCATGGGGGACTCAGACATGTGGCTGTAATGACACGTTTTTGTCTTATTTTTCACCATTACTGTTGCTACATTTTTATTTTTAAAGTAGAAACAAGAATCAACACAATGTCTAAAAAACACACCCACTGAAGTATTTTCTAAGAAATTAGTGGGCAAATCTGTCAGTGGAAATTTACTGTATGCCACTGAATCTGGTTTTTAAAATAAAATGATCTACCAGATTTGTGATATTGTTCATGTACTCTACTCTTTCTCCAAAAGGAAGCTAGCTAACTCTTTTTAAGAATGTTTCACAAGTGTATTTTTTTCTTCTCACAAAGAAACATATTTGGTTTAAAAAATGAGGTACTTGACCTGTTGCAATGGAACAGATATCTGAATAACTAGACCACACTAATTTCAATTGAAATCAAGTCTCTACAAAAAGGGGGAAATATCTGTTTAAATGCATGGCTTCTGAATGATGACCTCCTTGTCTTATATGCAACAGGAGGTCACATGGCAAGAGCCTCACAGCATTGCAGAGAGCCAGACAAGGTTGTCTCTTTGTAGTTCTGCCATCAAGATTTGTGCTTTTCTTCACTATTCATCTCTAATCCAAATTCCCAAATACCCATCTGATTGCCAAATGACAGTTAGGAGCCTAACTAAGCTCCAAAAGTACCTTCTGAGCATTTCACTTTCATCCTTACCTCCTGTGAAATTCCTAGACTAAGTTCAAGACCAGTATGTGGAAGGACAGAGTGAAAACATGTTGATGAAATGAGTTGTTGAGTCAATTACAGAGAGGGGAAGTTCATGAGGAAATGGATAGAGGTCGTACAGATAGAAAATTAAAAGGGAAGGATGTGGGGAGGATGCCAAATATTGAGAAAATAATAACTTCTTGTGGCATTTAATTGTGTATTGCAGCTGTCAAAGTTTCCCAGCTCCATCCTGGACTCAGCAAGACGTCACCGATTGTTCAGCTCTTGACTCAGTTGATCTTGAACAATTTTTCCGGCCCTTCTAGTTTTTGTTGCTCCTCTGCACCTGGTTCTTTTACCTCTTTGTTTTTTCCCTTGATTGTCCTCTTTGCCAGGAGCTTCCCCATTCCTTATCTCAGCTTTCTGTGGAAAGTTATAGCTATCCTAAAATCTCCTTTTCTCTTTATTTTATCACTGGCTGATCTTATCCTTTTATTTTAAAAATGCATGAGTCTCTCCAGGGTGTTGGCACACGTATCTACCTTTCTGTTTCAGAGCTGCCAGCCAAACTGAATTTTAACTTTGTTGTTATGATAGTGTCTCTGATATGACAAACCATCATCTCAATATGGCCAAAATAAAGATTCCTCTTTCTATTTTTTTTCAGTCATCTCCCACCTCTTAGCTTTGAGCAGGGTATCTTTTCCTAGGTATCCCTTCTTTACATTCGAGTCTTGTGCCTGCTTTCTACATCACATAGTATCATAGAATCATAGAATGCCAGCTTGGAAGGGACCTCAAGGATCATCTAGCCCAACAGGATGCAGACTTCCCCGTTTGCCTGTACAATGAAACTTGGTCAATAGACCATATCCTAGGTCAAAGCAAATGCAAGTTTGACCAAAAAGTATCTTCCCAGGTGAGTATTGGTCATTTTCCTAGCTCACTGCTTTGCCAATGGCTGCTTTCTGTGTGCATTCACCTCTCTGCAATGTCAGACATAAGCCATTTGTCTTCAATTTCAGAGCTCTTCACCATCACCCATGCCCATTCATTATCAAATGATTGACTTTTGCCTTGGCTCTTCAGTGTGCTCCCAGCTCCAACCTCTCTCATATTCCTGTTAGGCATAGAAATACACATCTTCATACTTTCTACCATGCTGTATACAGAGATACATAGAAATACCTGTGAAATTACATCCCTAGCTTCCTTCAAATCTATTTTTAAAGTTCTCATTGACAGCCATTACTTTGGGGATATGCTCTACCACTGCACAGGGTGCTGATCCTTGTTTCCCAGTGCTCCCTCCTCTGTCTGCATCCGCCTGTTTTCTCTCTTCCGCTACTTGGGTACCAGAAATGCTTGACTGCATAGACTCATCCTTTGTTCTCTATTGGTACAGCAAGTAGTCAAACAGGTTCCTGGCCCATGACTGCTCTCTGATTCATAATGAGAGTAAAAAGAAAGAGCAATAAGAGTAAGAAACAATAATAATAACAGGAACAACAATAATAAAAGAACCTAAGACAGATTTAGGTATTTAAGAAAAAACACACTTCATTGCAGTTTTCTGGAACATGACAAAAGCACTAGCAATGGTAAGGAAGTATAGAGGGTGGAGGAACAAAGCCAAGTGAAATAAAAATCCTGTCTTAAGATGATATTTTATACTTTCTTTTTAAACTAATTCTGGTCACTGAAAAAAAAAAACAACCAAAACCCTAAACCCAAACCAAAACCCTCACAATCCAAACAAACAAGCAAGAGCTAAAAGCAGGGAGAAAAAGAAACAGTCATAGGAAATGAGAGGGAGAAATGGAGATGACACACAGCATGTCAGACAAATAATGATAATACAAAGCCAGCAAATTTTTGGCCCCTAGTGATGACTTTGGCCTGCAATCATGCACAGCACTGCTTACCCTACCTTCTAATAGTATTTGAATAGTTAACTGTAATGTATGATACAGTGTTATTTTTTACATTTCTATTTACTCATTTTTATAGAAATTCCACTTGCAGAGCTTAACTAAGGAAAACATCTTTCTGAAATTACTTCTTTAAGGTAGATGTTGTCTCGGCACAGAACTAGCTCACTTTTATTGCTGTTCACCTCCTCTTCTCTGACATCAGTGGGAAATAACCATCTGTGTAACTACCCAAATACATCTGTGAGAAAAAAATCTATGCCAGAAAATAAAATTACACTCCTGACCAACATCTCTTAAGCAAGGAAGTTCAGTGTCACAGACGTCCCTCCTCTCTGTGCCCACACAAGAGGGTCAGAGACAGGTGAGTACCTGGCTTTGAATGCTTGACTTGCATGAGGCTCCTTTGGCTTTCCTGGCACCTTTGTCTCTGGTGCTTACCTTGCAGCTTGTCATGTCGCTTGTATCTGTCTCTCAGAGCAGATGCTAAGAGATTTTTCATGACAAAGTCTTGTGGAATTTGTACTCATTTTTGAACGCATGAATTTTGAAGTTTGGAGAGCTGGTCTTCTGCTGAGCTCTATGTATACTTTTTTTTTTTATAAAAAAAACCAGGAAAAGAGGAAAATAAATTTTAAAAAGTCGGTCTTACTAACAGTTTCTGGAATAATGTATTGCCTTTAGGTTTAAAACTGGAATGTTTCACAGTAGCATTAATATGACAAACAAAAGCAAACAATTCAAAGGACATTAATAATTGATATACAAACACACATTTAAGAAACAGCAGGAATTTTGGACTAAATAAAAGCTGAAGTAAGGAGAGACAGCTGGGAGAGGGGAACAAGAAGGCTTGAAACTTTGTGCCAACAAATGATAAAGTACATTTTTTACAAGCCTACATTCTTTATTCTCTATTCAAATAATAAAAAAAAAATTGCTACTGTCCATAACGCTTATGCACTGACTAAAGCTAAAAACACACCGGCTGTGTGAAGTTTAGTATTTTATTCAGCACAGCCTGTGTAAAATAGATGCAACCCCCTCCCCACCCTGTGCATTGTGCCCAAACTTACGTTTCTTTTTTTTAAAAAATGCAAGATGCTGACCTTGCAACCTTTCTGTACATGAGTAGTCATTTCAGGTCAATAATAATCATCCAGGTATTTCAAAGCACTGCACATGCATTCATTTATCAACAGGAAAATTTAGGCCTGTAAAGACAAGTCCAGCAAATAAGGATTTACATGATCAGGTCCTAATTTTTATCTGTCATATTTAAACTGATGTAAAACTAAATGCCTTCAAAAGCCTGAGGTAAAATACGGTACATATACTGATTGAGTTAAACAGTCTGTAGAACACACAGAACGCAAGAACATAAAGTTCAATCCCTGTTTATAAGCTTTGGGTTCAACATCCCTATGTTTTACAACTGCCAAACCTTTTTCAGTTTTCTCTTGCTCCCAAATACACTTTAAAACACTGACATAGCTGTATGTGTGCATGTATTATACATTAAAAAGAAGAATATTTCTGTACAGGGTGGAGAAATCTATATAGTTTAATTGAAATCACAAGCCATGGATTAGAATTTACATAATTAAGCAAAACATAAAAGGTTCAGAAAGACACATTTTAAACAAAGTTTTTGTGGCCACAGGCAATGATGATGGTCTTTCTTAGAGCATCTCTGTACTACAGAAAGGGTATTTCTTTCTTTAGGTCTTCTTGTGCCAACAGTTTTTGAGCAGAAGTTGAAATCAATTATTTGATCTTCCCCCCCAAAATCGATGGCTTTTGTATTACATACTACAGAAGGGTCCAAGACACACACATGGAGCTGCACCTAAAAGAGTCATCACAGTAGTCCGGAACAATTCCGTGATTTTATTTCCATGAATTACACTCCTCCTTTGTTGAGGTTCCTAATAGTCCAGACTTCTATAGAAAACCATTCCTCTTTTGCAATGGAGTGGCACATAGAAAGAAATCTTTTCCTGGCCCAAATATGCACACTTGTAAGCTTTTAGTGCAAGAACCATGAATCTTGGCCAGTTTGGCTGGAGCCCTAGAAAAGGTAACTTTGTACTATTGAAAAAAATCCCTCCGTGAGCCAAAGGCCAAAGCAGCACATGTGATGGAGCCAAGCTGGCAAACAAACAAGTGGAGATGAAGCTTATATGGGGCTGTCAACACATTAATGAGGACAATATTCCAACAGTAAATTAAATTGTATTGAAATTATATTGTAAATGGCATTTTAAAAGCATGGAAGAAAGAAAAAACAACCACTATTGGTGCAACATGGCAAGGAGCACCAAAAATGACAAGCATTTCACAAAAAAATGGATCTATTATTAGCACAGAACTTTCTTATACTTGCACTCTAAATCACCACTGGCAGATAAACATGAGCAATATTAGCCCAAGTTTTGTCCAAGCTAGTAAATAGAACCAGTACAGATCAAGACAAATTTCTCATGTTGGGAATGAATCCTGCTCGTCTAAAACATCATGGTGAGCAGCTACAGGGAGACAGCCCTACAATAATCAATTCCTCAATCAGTCATAGAAAGTGCTTATTCTGCCATTATACACGGATCTTCATTGCTATATGTCCATTCTTCTCAAGAGAGAAGAGATAAAGGTTTCTTTCTATGATTAAAGCAATAGTTTCCATGCAGGAGAGCACATTTAATTCTAGGAAAATACAAAACAAAATAAAACCAAAACAGGAAAAAAATACCAAAAAATATTGATTGAAGCAGTAGTATTAGTGAAGGATCCCTATTCTTCTATTTCTTATAAATTTATAGTTTAGGAAAGGGGAAAGAATATTATAATCCACAGCAAAATATTCTTGAAGAATTTAGAACTTACTATTTCCTTCCAAAATGACAGGGAATACTGCACTGGTCCAAATTTTGACAGTGGAAACTGACCCAGTGAAATGTGTACCCTGTCAGAGTAAGCACAGGGCTATTTTAAGCTTCATGGAAAAAATCCTGAATTATATTAGAGGGGTGATAATAATAGTAGTTTTAAGGTAAAGGTTAAGTAGTTAAATAAAATGTGTACAATCCTCAGTATAAATGCAAAATCATAGTGCAAAAATGGTTTGAATATGCAGAATTTTTTTAATGTTAGAATTCTTAACTCCTGAGATCTGCAGATAATAATATTGAAAGGAGAAAACACATTTCTACTGCTTCTTTTTGAAACATAGGCATTTTCTTTCCCTTAAGTGAGCCTACAACCACCCTGGCACCTAATCTGCACCACTAAATAACAACTGGATGCTCATGCTTGGAAAGCTGGGTGAAGGAAGCAATTTAAAATTTATTTTCATAGTGGAAAATAGGTTTTGCCAAAATAGTTTCAGTTTATGAAAGGAGAGAACAGCTGTATTTAGTTTATAATAAATCTTTCACAAATCAGTAAAAGCAAATAGACAGCACAACTGCAACCCATAAAAGTGGAAAATATTAAACAACAGACAGTGAAGTTGTTAAACTTTCCCACAGATGCTGTTGGTAAAAAGCCTCTGCAGAATATGTATGTGAAATGTGCATGAAAAGCAAACCTGAAGGCAAGGGGCATCGGCATGAGGCAGAATTACTTATTAGAGGAATATCCTATTAAAGTGGCTATTCGGGGTACGGAGGAAGGTATCTCTAGCAGTTTCCTACTCCCATTACTGAATGTTAGTGCAGAATAATTACTTGCTTGCCAAAAACGAGAGGACGCTGACCCTGCAGACTTATTGAATTCGTACTGCTTGCCTCCAGGCCATGTCGGGGGTTATTCAATTTTGCCTGAGGAGGACAATCTATTATGAGAGATGAGTCAAGAAGGCATCTTCCCTGATTGCCCACCAAAACCATTATCGCAGTGTGGAGGGGCATGAGCAGCGAGTGGACGGACAAGACAGCACTGATCCCGATTACCGGGGGACCAGATACAATTTGCATTACGAGCAGCAGTGGAGCTCAGGACAATCAGCTGGGGACGGGGCTGCCGGCCACGTGAGCACGGTGCAGCTAATTGCTTGTGCTTGGCCTGGCAACCTTCACCCTCGCGAGGAGGTGCCTGATTGGCTTGATCTGCAACTGGGTGAATATTTTTACATTGACAAAACCCCACAAGTTATCCCCAAAGGGACAGCCAAATGTTTAAGGTGCGGTATGTTTTTACACCTCTGACACTGCCTCTTGTTACAGCCTAATTGCTCGACGTTGACGTTTTTCAACCGTAATGAGACAACGTAATGAGACAGAGTCAAGTCACAGCTTCATTTTCAATGAGCAGATTAACAAAACCAGCAAAATTATTTCTGTGGGGTTAAACAAACGAAACAACAAAAAAAGCCCCAGCGGATTCATTTTTGTTGAAAGATAAATATGTGATCTTTTGGAACAAGCTTGCCCCAACATCAACGGGAATCTTTCCAGTGGCTTTTAATCACTTTAAACTAGGCTTCCGTTTTTAAATGAAGGTCCTGTTCTTACAAGGTTTTTACAGGTTCCTCAGCTTTGAAAGGAGCAGTGCTGTATTACATACCTGAACACAGTTGCTTAATTTATGGAACTAATTGGACATGTAAAATAAATCAATGTTTTCCAGTTCTCAGAGGATACACTCTTCCCAGCACTGCCTGATGCTGGTGAAATTGATCTGAAACCCAACTGAAAGCAAAATGAAACCACTGCAAATGCTGTGTGCCTCATTCAAATGTGTTGGGTTTTATTTCCACCACATGAAACTCTCTGCCTGGGAGAAAACAGAAACTTAGTGCAGGAATTAATGTGAAAACATAGGTATCAGCAATTATTTCCTCAGTTCTGTTACCAGAAAAGTGGGAAATTATCCTCCTGGCCTTGCACGCTATTGTGCAATATTTTGGGTAGTCTAGAAGTGTAAAACTGTAACGAGAAGCTGTTATCTCAGCAAAACCATTTAACAAATCCTGACATTCAAGAAAGCCTGAAATATCTTTGTCTAGCTTTGAAAGTTAGTTAAAACCTGCAGCTAGTAGGCTAAATTAAAGTTAAATATGTATTTTAACACATCCTAGTAAACACAAAACCCCCATTTTACATTATTTTGCTGTCTATGTTAGCATATATTATCACCTTTAAGAAGAGAACTGAAAATTCTAGTATTATCCATTGATCAACAAAAACAAGGCGAAGTGGGTATAAACATAAACTAATTTATTATGCCATGGTGACCCTCTTTCACTTGTCTGTGGGGCCAGTTTGATAAGTAGAGTGCATATGTATCTACAAGTTACTAAATTCGTTCCTCTTGAAACCACAATTTAGATTACAGTGAGAGGAAAAAAAGGAACATGAAGACATTGTGTCAGTCTTGTTTGTAGTTCATAAGAGCAGCCCATATTTAAGGGTTTAGTTTAAGACCTCTAGGTGCATTCAAACCGATAAATTCAGTCAGTTTGAAAACTCAATCCCATAATTAACTTCTCTCCTAAAAAAAAACAGACCAAAACAAACCACAACCAAAAAAACCCCAAACTATTCATAGTAACTTTTTCAATTCACTTATTCCTTTCATGAAGCGGAACAGCAATCATCAGAGGAACAATGAGGTGCATAAACACAGATATTGCGAATCACTTGGGCTACCTGGAGCATCCCTTTTGTCCAGTTCTTCTGGAAGGGCTCAGATCTCCCATCTGGTCTTCTGTACCAACCTCATATTGATCTCTCCAGTTGGGCCATCTAGAATGATACAGAGTAGCTCTGTTCAGGCACTTGATCCACGTGATACAGAACTAGTACAGAACTATTAAAAAGCATTATAGAACATTAAGTAATCACCAAAAAGCATGCAAACCTTGCTCTGAAGAAAGTTTTCTTATCTTTTTTCTTGGATTTTCTGGAGTGAGCATTCCTGTAACATTGGACACCTTCAAAGCACTGCGGCAAATTCTTCCTGAAGCGAACCAAGAGATCCTGGCAGAGATCCTTCTTGTCACATTTTCCATGTGTCCAAAAGCACAGTTTATCCCATGCATTGCATGATGAAAAGTTTTTGAGCAACATATTACTGTAATGAGATAAAGATAATAATAACGTTTTGCATTCTCAATTGGTATTTATTCAGTTGAAAGTTAAGTCCAAGGTACAAGCATGAAAGAGTTATATTAAAGGAGACTCCATTTTGATATTTACTAACTTCTTAGTGCCTGATTTGGCAACCAATGTAACATTTTTTTTCAACCATAGAGCTTTTTGAAGGCTTTGTGCTTTTTGAGAAGGATTGGGGAAAGCTCTGTATGGATTTCCTTTGTTTTACTTTCAGATATGCTAATGAAAGGAATTGCTCTGTGCAGCCTCATACAGACATCCAAAGGTTTCCTCAGCCATGCTGAGCTTTGGGGTGCCATGTCCACGCCAGGAAGAAACGTACAGGTAGGGCAGGGGATAGACTTGACTTTTTTTCCCCAAATCACATGTAGGTAATGAAAGAGGTAATTAGCTGGCTATGGCATTTGACAAATAATTGCTAATAGCAGTGACACTGTGATAGCCAAGAATCTTCCTTGTTGGCAGGGGAGAACAGCACAAAAAGGTGACTTTCTTGAAATCCTGGTCTTCCTTGTTTGGCCTCCTTTGTTCTGTGGGGAGGGTGCAGGATGTGCAACGTGAGGAGAAGCAAGGTGCTAAAATGGTGCTGCATTTTGCCAACATAAGGGTTACCTTCCTAGCATATTTAGCACAATTCCTAGTGTTAAATAGTAAACTTCAACTTTTTTTGTGTAGTCTGTGCACAAATTCCATCTACTCATCCTTTCCGCAGAGACCACACCAATTCACATCTTGATATCATTTTGTCATCACTCTGATCTCTATAGATAACGGAAGATTATTCTCCAGATGAAATAAATTTTTAATGATTCATTCTCCATCACAAGCCTGCCCCGCTCTAGAGAGAGATCAAAATGCTTCAGCTGAATCTGGTTTTACTTTCATTAGAAAGTATGACAACTGGCCTTCTAAGGAAAGATATTTAAATGCAGCTTTTCTTGCAAAAGTGCCAATAGATAGGTACTATAGCAGAACCACAGCATTTCTGAGGCCCCAGTGGCTTCAGTGTAGATGCAAGTATTTTTCAGGTGATATTCACATTCTACAGTCCCTGGGGAGTGCACTCCAGCACAAGATGGATCTGCCCAGTCCGCAGAAAAGAAAAACTGCAGGATGATCACGTACCTTTCAAAAGGTTGTTTACCAGCAATATCTGGATGTTTAAGACCAGAAAGGCAAAGCTTTAATGAATCAAGAGGAAGTGTTCCCACTTGTTAAATCCCTGACATGGCTATTTTAGAAGTAAGTGCACCAGATATATTTCTATTTTTCTCCTGGCATTTTTTATTTTCTTTGCTACAAGGTGACTTACTAATATCTCAAGCATTGGGTTTCTAAAAATTAGTATTTTGTAATATTTCCTCAATAAGAGAGTCAGATTAACCAGAAATCACAGGACAGAAAACAGATATATTGCTTCCCTTTCCTCACACTCTTCCCACAAAATCAACAGTTTTGAATGACTAAGGGCAGGAGGATTTGGCTGAGGAAGTGATGTTGCTAAACTCCATCCCACACGACAAACAGATACCCACTCTTCCACATTCTACCAGGACAGGAAATGGCTCTTTTAGCATTTTACATAAAATAAAGTTACTCTTCTGAGGAGTTTGGCCCTTTATTTTCAAAAGCAGCCTTCTTCCTACCACTGGTAGCACCTGGAACTCAATCAGCACCTCATCTGGAAGGATTGACTTGAGACATTGATTCTTGAGGTGCTGGATTAAGGCAGCAGGAGTGAGGCAGATTGATCCCATTTGTAGATTTGTCTCTCAGCTTTTACGCTATAGAAACCATTTTTACATTTTTCAACTTCTTTTTTCTGTCTGTCTTTTAAGAGAGAAAATGCTTTTCCCTGGGGTAATTTCAGACTTACAGATACAAAAGGGTATCTGTGGTCATTTCACAGAGCTGATTGACCTAAAATGGAATAGAATTTGTTATTTCAGTGAATTCACTAATTCACCCAAATCTTTGGTTTTATATGTGGTTTAATATTAAACAAAGATTTTTTTAAAACAGATTTTGGAAACAAGCTCTTTTAGACTATCAGCGTATTCTACTACATCAATTACTGTTTAAATAGTCTTTTGTGTAAGAGGGTTGCTTATCTAACACAGTACAACGAGTCCAGAAAAGCTGTTAATATTTTGCAATAGAAACAATTAGCACATCTTACACTTTGAAGAATGTTAAAGCTTTAAAAAGAAAACTTTCCTCCCAGACTCCAAGTTATATAGAGACCTTTTTGTACCAATTCACAAAAGGAAGTTACCAGAAACTCAATGGGCCCCATAAATGAAAAATGCCTGGGAGAAATGATGAGCAGCACAGGACCAAGAAAACATCTTTCTTTGCTGCTTCTCCTTTTGGGAGGTTTTGGCTAAGACAAAAGAGAGGCTTGCTTCCCAGCAATCCCTGAGTGCCAGTGCAATCCTCAGGAGCCATCATCAGCCATACATTCAAGTAAACCATAAATATATTAAACCTGCCTCTGTAATTAATAAGGTCCTCTGGCATTGCATATGTTACTTCTGGTCATGGACCATAATTGTGAGCTCAGCAATGTTCAGATATATACCTCCATTTGGGACAGCAGCAGTAAAAACTTAAAGGTCTCTGGTTTCCATATGATATTTTCTGGCATAGGTGGATTTTGCTCTTCATTGGAGGATTAGGATTAGAGTACTGATACAATAAAACTTCATGGCATCTTTCCCAACCTGAGTTCTTCTTATTAGAATCACATGGGGATATAAACTGATCATAAAAATAGTAATTCTGATATTATTTCTGTTATATTTATTATTCATACATGAGGTATATTGTGAGACTATAAATTCTAAACATGTATCAGGAGAATGATATTGATAATCAAATCACCCACACTAAGTCTCCCAGACGTGAGAATTGCTTAAATAAATAACAAACTTTAAAAATCAGCTTTTGACTGGCTTGCAGTATTCCAAACAGCTCATCAAAACTTGACTTGTAAGGTGAAGGCATTTCTATGACAGTGCTGCCAAGGGTTGTATGCATGAAGGGTAGAAGCACATGTAGCTAGAAAAATTGGCCATCAAACCGGCAGATGAAGACAACCCCAATGAGAACTAAATCTGGGTGGGTGAATGAGTGAAGGAAAGACCCCAGCCCATAACATCAGGAAGAATATTACCTCCTAGGTCTAGATACAGCCTGGATGAGAGGACCTGGAGAAAAGCTGGTCAAAGCTGGGTGGTGTGAACAGCCTGGTTGACAAGCTGCCATAGGCAAGTCAGGCTGACCTGACTTGCCTATAGTGACTGAAACAGGAGACACTGGCAAGAGGAAATCTTTGAACCAGAGATAATAATGAAACATGTGAGAGGAAATGGCAAAGAAACTGGCCAAAGTACCAGCTTGAGTAGAAGAAAACAGATCCAGGGTAACGATGTAGGGGTGGCCATTTGCTTCAATAAAGTTGTCACTCAAAAGACAGAAATAAAGACAAGAATAAGGTCCTCTGAGTGCAAATATGCATTTCTGGCCTGACTGAAACCACAAATATTGTAGTAGAAAAATCAGCTCAGCAGCCGTGATTTGAAACAGAATAACCAGCTTCAGTACAACAGGGAGCAAACCTTTTGAGCACTTTTCCTCTCCTTAATTGGTTTCTCTGACAGTGTTTTCCCTCTGCCTATAGCAATTCTCTGATGTTTTCTCCCAGAAATTTTCTCAAGGTTCTTGCAGCACCACTGAAACACATAAAGTAAGAGTGTCAAGCCAAATCACATCTCAGAAATAGCCGTCCAGCCTCAGTTCCTCAAGGAAGAATTTATTTCTAGCACACGGCTCAACAGGTTAGCACCTTGCACTCAGATAACTGCGACTCAGCGGATTTCTGGAGGATGCGATTGACTTTTCTTGCTTAGCAATACGGGAGAAAATAAAAATGTCACTTTGTACTGTTGACAAGGCAAATACTACAGACCCGGTTCTGTGGATTCCCGTGTGATGCATCTGAAGGTGCAAAACAACTCCATGACATGACAGGCTGTTCACACCCAGCTGCTGTGTTTAGACTTTCCAGGTTGTGATCAAGTCTGAAACAAGTGGCACAATTCTTGGTGGTCTCTAATTATTGAGCAGCTATATAAGAACTTGCAAGAGCAAGCTCTTAGGGCAAAGACAGACCTTAAAAAGCTCTTCCTGCCCCGTGCATAACACCTCTCAGAGCCAGGAATGGAGCCCACCTCCCTTTTCTGCCACTGGCAGGTCTCATGCTTCGTGCCAGGTTATGGCCCGGCTGCAGCCCCTGTGTCAGCCCAAACCAGACCCTGGGAGCCCAGGGTGGAGCAAAGCTTCTCCCAGCACTGCCTCTTCTGGAGCAGCCACTACAGACAGGGTCAGCTCCTAATTCATGTTCCCCTTCCAGGGCCTAATAAACTTTCCATTTCAAAATTTACCTGCTACAAGCTTTCAACCTTTTGCTGCCATACAGACAACTCAGTACATTTGCCGTATTTTAACAGGAGTTTTGAGTGGAGCTGAATTATTCAAAAGCATTATTTTCTGTGTTGTTTCTCTCACCTTTGTCAAGAAGCCGTACAAATTCTCACCTCACCATTGGAAACGTTCTTCCTTTCAGGCTGGTGATTTCTCAAAGGACCTTTTAAAGAAAAGAAGAAAAAATTTAAAATTCTGTGTTATGATCTAGCAGCTATTTTCCTTTTTAATATGGGAGCACCAGCACCACTTGTTTCTGCCTAATGTTCATTTAAACGTATGTGTGAGAAAACTGGCGTATAAAACATTAGGCTAACATTTGGCATCTGGAATAGTGTTGCAGAAATTAATAGCTCCAGCTTGCAGATAACATTCATATTGACCACTGACCTATTGAACTGTTATATTTAGAAAGATCATTTAAAGGAAAATCTCTTAGGCTATTGAATTTGAAGCTGTTCCAGCTACTCTGCGAGGCTTTTTTTTTTTTCTTCCCTTTCTCTCCCCTGCAGTGGAATTCTCCAAGGCAAATGGAGTAAAATATTTTGCTGGAGGGGATACTTTACTTTCAAGATTTATTCCTTTGCACCACAAATATATCAAGGAAGAAAAATCAAACACAATGGCAAAAATGTTGAAAGAATTAGAAAGTTTCTTCTCAATCTCAGTATAAGAGTTTGACAGTCAAACAGGGATGTTTTATCACGTAAGGGAGGTTAATTTTTATGTTAAACAGCTATAATAAAACAGAAATAACTCACATTATTTTGCTTTAATATTAGTTCTTTGTCCTTTTATGCCATTAGTTCTTTCTCCTTTTATGTCAAGGGAAGGACTGTCCTTCCTACTTTAGACATCTCCTACAGAGGAATTGTCTGGTAATTATCTTGACAGATACAACCTGCAAGCTTGTTTTGATGAGCTGTGATCTATACAATGTAAAATATATCGAAGTATTATGTGTACAAGCCTACTTAGCATGCTGGAAGGATGTATTTATAGATGCTTGGTCTCTACTTTTCCCATACCAATAGTTTGCATGTCGCGCTAACGCTTGCCTCGTATTTGCAACATGATGGTCAGACCACCATGCACACTCCCTATTACCATGTACCTTTCTCTGAGGGTAGAAATATGTATTAGACTATTTAATAGTCTGTAAAATCCAAACCTGAGGGAATATTTTGCTGGTCATTTCACCTCATGCGTTCTCCTCCTCTTTATTCTCTTAAATCATTGTGTGTGACTTTTCTGCCCTTATCAAGTGTTGATATTGAAAACAAACAAATACATGTTATTATTAAAGAGATTCTTGCCAGGAGGTAAAAGAAGGATGTGCTCCTATGAGATTTGCTTACATATTCTGCAGATTGTAGATAGTATAGCTTTACATTTATTGAAATTGTCTTTTCCCCTGAGTTCTAAGAAAATGTGCCTAAAGCTATTATCGCATCTATCGACTCTGTGGGATTTAACGGACGTGGCTCCTGCTCCCAAGTGGTTGGAAAATGACCTCTATGAAGCAAAGTTCAAGCAGAGTGAAAGCTCTGAGACTGAGATTAGAGACCTGTCAGTTGCCTGGTAGGATAAAAGTGTAAAATTATATGTGATGCTCAGTTCAGTCACATCAAACAGCTCAGAAATGTTTACTGAATGAACTACACAGTCGCTAATTACACTTTCCCCTTAAGTATTCACATTATCATGGGTAACAAATACCCAGAGAATCTGGAAAGGGAAATCTTCTAATAAGTATGCAACAATTACAGCAGGCATGGTTTTGCACCCTAATTTTCTTACAGTGATTATTTATAGTGAAGAGGCAAATTTGGCCTGTCATCACATACAGTATCTCTGTATCACTGTTTCAAGCCTTCTGAGAAAAAGGTATGATACATTTTAAATCAAAATTTAGCAAAAGGAGCATATATACTACAAACACCGAAATAAGCACAGCTTTCCTTACAACACGGTACAAAACATTGCCTTAACATAGTGACCTTTAGTGACCAGGCTGTTCAGTACAACCATATATATATAATGTTTAATGATTACAGCAGCAATTAAAAACCTGATGAATCAAAGCGCGTTGAAATTGCTCTTCCACTTCTTTCTGGAGGAAGTGCATTAACCTTGTATACTGTTGATTTTTTTCATTCTTGCAACTTCCCTGTGTTAAAATTTGCCTTTCTCTTGATATTGACTAATTCCAAATTTTGTAACGTAATACAGAAAATGAATAATGAAAGGTTCTCCTTCCATAAGCAAGGACCACGCTCAAAACTTTACTATTGCCCACAAAAACCTTTGACCATGGACACGATCCAGAAAGCAAGAGCAACGCGCAGGCAGCTCAGGGACTTCTGAGCTGAGCTGTGCAGGGCAGCTGTGGTAGGCTGACATGGGACACTGCAGGTGAGAAGGGAAGGCAGGGCCAGGGGAGGCTCTGCTGCTGGTGTCCACATGCTAGAAGACATGTTCCACCCCATTCCCAGTAAATGCACCAAGAGGGTGGCCATTTTCCACAGGCACCAGGCAATGAAGTGCTCAAGCACGTAGCTGTACAGAGAGGTAACTGCTCAACCTGCTGCTGTTTGCACACTGAAGGTGGCTAATTCATGGTTCTTATTGGTTTGTTTTTTTTTTTTCTTCTGTCTTTCTTTGAAAAAGCATTTTATACAATGGAAGTCTCTTTTTTTTTTTTTTCAGTGATTTTTTGGAGTCATACTATACTCTAGTTGGGAAAGGAAGAGTCAATTTGTTTGATGGAATAACTACAGCAGGTAAAAAATTATACACAATGAATCTTCACAGTTATACTGAACTGCTGAGCCAGTCTGGATGAAATACTGTTTTGCATGTCTACTCAAAGTATACTTTAGTTAAACTGTTTTACACTAGCAAGTTTGGACAACCAAGGATTTCACATAAACATACTGCTGTAACAATTATCATCAAACAAATGTAGCTTTATTGTTGTCTCTGAATTTAATGCATACCTTTGATTTTTTTATTCTTGTAATTTTTCTCAGATAAAAATTAGCTTTTTCTTGATCTTCTTTGATTCCAAATTCTGTAACATCATAAAAAAGCCTAATTAACAAATGCAGCAGCTTAATCTTCTACAATATATTCAATAACCTGCTAGTAAAAAAAAAAAAAAAATATTTTCTCTGCAGTTTTATATGAACTGTAAAACATGTGCTTAATTAAAATTGATCTCTTACTTGAAATCTTTACAGAGCGACTTAGAGAAACATGGCCTTAAACACAGTTATTTGAATTTACTTTAGCAGATCTAACCAATAATGTGTAATTGCTGTTATATAGTGTCATTTACACTTAGTGCTACTGTCTCAAGCATTTTAATCACAATAAAGCGTATGTTGTTTCCAGCTAATTTTTACAGACTACTTGATTAAACTCCTAAGAGTCTCTAAACTATTGTACCTGGCACAGCGATCAGCATGCGGAACAGGTTACTGGAAGTTTTAAAGGGGGAGGTTTGCTCAATATGGGTATTCTGGAGTGGCAGGAGGCTGGTGCCGAGTTCTGGGATCCAGTTCATGGTTACAGGTCACAAGGGACACATCCCACAGTATTTTCCCTGTCAGGTGAGTTAGTCACACCATGAACTCCAAAGAATGAAACCAAGATGGCAGCAGTGGTGGTGTGATAATCTGCTTTTTAAGGCTGCGTGTTTTAAGGCCCTGTAACCACCCATACAAAATCTAGTGTAACCAGAAAAACACATTAAAAAAAAAAAAAAATTTCATTTTAATTTCTACCTGTGCCTGGCTCTAAACAGGCAGTAACCTCTTTGATTCATTACCTTCCCTAATCTCTTCCAAAATGCCAATTTTATACTTGGTCAATTACCAAACTTTGCAATTTTCTCTTTTCATTGACAGAGGTATTAGTTCTATGAAGAAAATCCAGAAATGAATGCTAGAGAAATTAAACCTGTACTGCAGCCAAAACAAGTTAAGGACACAAGGACACGTTCCAAGACATGCAAAGTAGTTCCAACGAATCTGCTTATGAGGGAAAAAAAATGTAAATATGTGGAAATAAAAGAGGTACCTTCTCCACAGTGCTTTACTAGAAGGAAAAATTCAACAGCACTGCCTTTCTCCAAGTTTTTACCTTCACTGTCTCTCAGTATTTTGAAGGTAGTTGCCTCAAAGACAGAGAAATGAGAAATTCAGCTCAAGTGACTAAGCAGAGATCCCAAGGAGCAGAGACAAATCCATACTCTGAACCGGCTGATGTATGAAAAATACCTCAAGTGCCTCTCTTGTGCAATCTGTTAGCAAATGGTGGAATTTTGTCATTAAACCGAATCAAATTTTAGGTGAGGGATTTTTAGTTTTTTACTAAAAACTTTGGAAATCACGATGAAATAAAGCACCTTTGAAAAATTGTGCACGTACTCCATGAGCAGAGTTCTTTTCCTATGAGGAAAGAAGCCCTTTTGATGGAGAGAATTTCCTTCAAACTCAGTTCTTTTAATTTTATGTTTTAATCTTTTTCGAATTTCAGTTTGCAGAGCTACCCTTGCACAGAGTTTATGCAGTCCTGAATCTCTTCATAGCTCTCCTATTGTTGAATACAAAGAAAAAAAAAAAAAACAACCCTCTATTGTTTTGAAATTAATATCCAAGTTTTCCTCTCTCTCCACTGTCCTTGTTCGTCCCTTTCCATTATTCAGAGGGTATTAGCAATAGTAGTGAAGAAGGGCTTCTGAGGCTCCTGCTAATCACAGGGCAATGGCAAGTAGGAGAGATGCTGAGGGAGTTCTAAAGTTATGGATCCCTAAGTAAGTGCTGACAAGAAATTCTTTTTTTGGTGCACATTTTCTGTGGTAGGGATGCTAACATGTCAGACAACATGTTCTGAGATAGATAACAGTCTGGAACTGGATCCCCAAAAAACAGGTCTAGCTTTTATTTGTGGGAACTTTTCCTATATGACTTTGACAATTCCTGCTGTTTGCAAGGTTAGTTATGAAAAGACATTTTCAATTAATAAAAAAAAAAAAAAGTGGAAGGTTAATTGAAAAGATGGAAAGTGTTTTCAGACGTTTTAAATTTTCGTTTCATTTGTTTTCCATAGAAATTATTTTTTTAAAAAAACAAATGTAAAGGATATGCCCTGGTCTTGACTTCCTGTGGACTGGCAATGAGATAAATTATGTCTTTGCATTGTAAAAGGTGATCTTTCCTCCCTAGCAGTGCTATCAGGATCTGCAGGTCTGTATCCACAGGGAACAATTATTTTTTTCCCTGTACAAGTTTGCTCATTAGAGTATCTGACTACCACTTTATTTATTTCCCATAGATGGTGCCCTTTTTTTTGTAGCAGATGTTGAAACTGAAAACGAGTTCCTTAAACATAAGCTATTATAGTCGGGCAGTGTCAAGTACAGCCTGCCTTCCATTTGTACTGGAACCAGTACGAGACATAGGCTCTCTCTCTGGTGCTCAGTGGGAAGCTGTAATGGGCTAATTGACAATCTGAGAAAGGACAGGTTGAATCTTCAATAAATATATCCTTTATATTAAACATCAATTATACACTGAAGTCAAATATCACATGATGAAAACAGAAAGAGATAAAAGCCCATTCCTTCTTCAGATATTCATCTTAAGTCTCCCCTCCTGGTAGCACCACGTCCCCTCACCTGCAATGCTCTTTTGGTCCAGACAGGGCTTGACGTGTAAACAAAACAGCAATTTGCAACACCCTCTCCTGCCTCCTCCATCTCATTTTCTTTTCCTTCAAAAGAATAATATCTGATCTTCTTTCCCCATTCTAAAAACACCTTGTGAAATATTATTTTTCCTTGAAATTCACCTTTAATAATTCCCATCCTTTTGCTCTTTCTGCACCCAGTACGGCTGGATGGCTGGGTGGACTGGTTCTATCATTAGAAGAGAGGGCATAGCAACCTTATCGTCCCTCATCATGGTCAGTTTGAGACAGTCCTCCAGGCAATTTAACAAGGGCTTCCCCCCGCCACAATAAACCGCTTTATAGCACTCTTGTCTGATTCAAGGTGACCTGCAGGGCACATTTCAGTAGCAGCTTAATTCACTTTCTCCCCTCCCTCGAGTTGACAACGGTAGGACATTCGTTGCTGCATAGTGTGACATCTATGTCTTGTTTCTCCTATTATCTAGACTAAGTAAATCATAACAACAGCAATATAGCCGTGCGTTGATTTAAATGAAGAAATATGGCTCAATGTTAAAATAATTCCTCTAATTTATATATAGCAAAGCTTCATACCCCGTATTATGTCAATGACATCCCAAATCACGATGTGCAGTCTTGAGAAATTGTTTGATTAACTTCTGTCTTGTAAAACATCTTCTTGTAGCAAGTACTTAAGCCGATAAGAGCTGCCAAGTTCAAGCCAGTGTGGCTCGTGCTATAAGTCTTCCTGCAATCCTCTGGGCCACTCCGTAACAAGAGCTACCATTTTGCTGTCACTGTCACTTCACATATCCAGTCTCTAAAGCTCTGTTTGTTGTTTCATTCTGTTCTATGTCTCCCTTAGGAACTTCTTCATTTTAATATAAATAGAGCGCTTCATCATACAGTGCCAAAGACTCGTGGAAGGTACAACTCTCAATATTACTGAAAACAATGCATACAGATGAATTTGGCAGCAGATCACAAACAAAGGGCCTTAATGAAAAGGGGCAAACTTCCTAACCCAAAAGGTACAGAACAGAAGAGTTTGAAAATAATAAAGGAAGGGGGAAACGAACACTTCTCTCTGCTAACTATTGGTTTGATAGCTATTGACAAATATCACCAGAAGCAGATAATTACGGCCTTTTGCCATACATCAGGAATATATCGTACAGTATGCATATTTTTAAAGTTCACTTTTAATGGGATTTTTCTTTCAACATGGAAATTAATTTTCCTTCTGAATTAGGATGACTTTATAAAATCCCATGATATTTCTAAGCAAAAAATTTGTATTTGTTTTAGAAAAATATTATTTTTAAAAAAATTGTTTGAAACTTCACATATTTTTCAATTTTGCCTTTTTGTATCCACTCATTTATATATGATATGATCAAGGATATGATAGTAAGATATGACATAATAATATTAAAATAGGAAAATTAAGATAGGATAATAGGATTAAGAACGCCCCAGCAGAGGCATGAACCTTGATGTGTTACATATTAAGAAAAAATAAAAATGTAGTTTCTAACACTTTCATAGTAATAGCAAATAATAATAATAGGAGTAAAAATAATGCATTGCAACCACTGCATGTCATTATATGACATGGTAGCTGGGATACATTTTGTTCTGGTCACCTAATACTTAGTACCAGGATAACTTTTTATATTTTTGGAAGAAAGCGTCTCCTATAAAAGTGACACTTGAGACATTTCAGAAGAGATGAATGAAATCAGGGGTTATTTTAGTTCTGCAAATTTTACCTCTCACGTGCTGGTGTATAAACCCAGTACCATTAACATGATGGATCTCATCCCATTCTGTACAAAGCAACACAAGGGGATGAAATAAAAGTTGGGTTTTGCTCTAGCAATAGTTCCTAGTGACTTAACGACATTTAAACCATCTTGGCCAAAACCCTTTGGCTTTAGCCTCTTACTTGGACAACATAACTCTTTCTATTATATCCATATGGAATTGCTTTTGGGATCCTATCAGCTCATGCTTGCATATTCAATGTGTTTTTTCCAGTTTAATAGTTTACTACATGACAGTTCTTAGTACTTCTGTTTCCTTCTGTGCCCTCTGCAGTGAATACACAGGTTATCTCATGTATTTACTAGACTTTTTCAAATACTACATGTGCACAAACATCCCAGCCATTTGGAAATTGCTAATATCCAGTTACAAATTCACAAGTGGCAAATATGCAACCGTGAAATTCCGTAGTTACAAAGCAGAACATTTGTACATTGTAAATTCCTGCACATTTCTTAGGTTGCATGATGGGGAGCAGCAGGTGACATTATCCAGTTTTATGTGCACTTTACCTTTCTCTAACACCCTTCTCGTTCCCTTCCCTCCTACCGATGCTGCTGAAGTATAGAGTTTCATTCATTCACTTCAATGCTAAAACCCGTCATGCTAAAGAAAAACATTTCAGAGAATTGCATAGGTACTAAGCTAATGCAGACCTTCATCTGCATCGGTGTATATGTATTGTTATCTCATATTTGTGCTCATGTATGTAGATAGGAGTGAGCACAAAGGAAGGACGAAGGTCACATTACTGTATTTAATGGATGTATGGCACTTATCCCTTCTACCTCCTATCCTCTCTTGCCCTCACCATAGAAGACAAGCACCTCAAAGATATTAGCATATCTAAGCTCATGACACTTCTGCGAGGCAAAGGGCTGTTATTATCCCTCTTTTATAAACCAAAAATTCAGCCTGGAGCTACCCAGTTAAGCCAGCATCTCCCACTTTGTTGCCCAGTAGTAGAGCTCTGGGCCAGCAGGTTTCATTTTTGCAGCCTTTCCTGCTAAATGGGAAAGTTTAGCAAAACTTTCAAACTAAATAACACTAATGTTAGGGCAACTCAATTCACTGGTAGTGGTGGGGAGTGGAGGTTTTAATATCCTGGTTTCATCCCCTGCCCCTGCTGAGCGCTTTAGATACTTTATATTGGGCAGTGCAACATGGATGCCCTCCATCCTATGAACCTCCCGTAACACTGAGGTTGCAGAATTGTGATCTCTCCCTCTCTTTTGGCTAAGAAAACTCCACACAGAAAGCTCAGACCAGGCCAAGGCCTCCTGACCCTCAAATGCAGCACACGGGGGACAGAGCCCCCGTAACAGACATCTCCCTTCCAGAGAACACATCTCCAACAGGGCTGTTTCTCTTCCTGCAGAACTCTGCAGGTGGCAAACATCCTGTGGAAATCTGTGGATTAGGACAGGTTGAAATGAAATTTATTTTTATGGACCATGGAACTGCTCCTAGACGTGTGTAAGACGTGTGTATAGAAGTAACTTGTCTGGTATATTAGCCCCGTATCTTTTTTACTGTAGCTGCAAATTCCAGCTTTTTTTTAAAAAAAAAACAGCAAACAAATTACCTAAATGTTAGAGGAGAGGTATCACAGGGGTGTATGTAAGATAAGTGCCAAGTCATGCAAAACAGACTTGCACAGAAAGGAAGAATAAGGCTACAATCTTATGCCTTTTAATACATTTTTAACATAATTATCCGCTCCCAAGCTACATTTTAAAAGCTGTGTAGTCTATATACTAGTCACGTCTCAAACAACTACCATAGGAAATACTTGCTTGACATCCATAAGATGCTCTTTCACTGGGCCAGTAAAACATAGAGCTATGCGATTGTTATTATTTTCGAATATACAATATTCTGGTTTGTAAGTAGACCAGAGTATCTTTAACCCCACCACTCCAAGTAAAATGCTGCTTGGGGAATAAAGGGGGATAGAGTCTACCTTATAATTATACAAGATAGTGGGACTTAAGCAAAAGTTGGTATTTAATCATGTTATACTGTAATTGATACCTTGCGATGAGGCTGCGCAGAGGACACAAGCATATCTCCTCAGAAGACAAGTAGAAATCCTTAAATTACAGTGGTCAAATTCTGATGTCACATTGCAGATGTGACAGAACTTATTTTCAGTTGTCTGAAAAAAAAGTCCTTTCTTATTATGTTATTGGTGTATAAATAATATATGGTATTTTTGTGAGGAAATAGTTGTGTAACTCATATACTCACTCTGCTTGTGCTTGGAAGTTTCTGCTTCACCTGTGTCCAAACATCATAATCTTACAGCTGCTAATTACAGCAGAGTGGCGCCTTGAGTTATTTTTGTGGTCAGCATGAGATGGCATGTGACATTATATGTTATAGCAACCCTCAATGACGCCTTTCAATCGTAAAATTTTAATTCAGAAAGAGGAGGTGGAATCTCCCAACATCACTTTAATCTGTAAGTACATTTTTCTTAATCATTATGTAAAATTAATGTGATTTGATTATTTGTCAGATTTACTACTTTAACATTAGTGCACAGTGGTGTAGTACATTAACTAGTTAACAGTTCTAAGGTAGTTAGTAAAAATATATTCATAGTATTTCTGTTCCAATGATGCCGTGCTTTTGCCCAAGCAAAGAATGAGCGAATAAAAGCAATATTTTAGCATGATGAGTCATACTAATCATATTTAAAACTTACCTTTTAGGGAACACATTAGGTGATATCCTGCAGCCCATATTTAGTAATCCCTGATTGACATTGGCAAGAGTTTTGCTGTGTAGGAGCCACACAGGGACCGGCTCCGTCTCTAAAATGATGACAGATCAGATGTGTTCTGAGAACCACAAACAACTTAATTTTTTAAAAGATAATTTTTAAATGTCTACCAGCTTCTTAACAACTTACGAATAGGCGTATGCTCTTTCAGTCAAGAATGTATATCAGGTTTCCTGGAAACCATCCCACTAGGGCATGACTATAGCTCCAATACAAGCAGTGAAGCACTTAAAAGGGGGCTAATTAGCTATTTGCTATACTTGACAGATAAAAGATGTATGCAAGCACAGAGAAAAGACTGCAAATATAGATATCCCTGATTATGTTATTGTCCAACATTGTAATTAATTTCTTAGACCATCTTTGTGTAATGTAAAAAGGTTTTAAAAGATGTGATAGTAACAAGGCTGTGATGTTTCTTTAACTAATCACCATCACTGCAGGGTGCTGGAAATTTTAAAGCACGTTTTATATGCTCAGTTCATTGAAGAATTACTTTTACTTCTACTGGCCTTAATTTTTCCTTTATTTGCAGAGCAGCAATGAGAAAGATTTGATTTTATTCTAGTAGTGTGCTGCCCAGAAGCCATGGCGGCTGCCATTTTGGCATGTAAATCGTCTACAGAGGAGACAGACTGGCTGGTAACTACGAATAGAGGCAGATGTTAAAACCTATGGGCTCCGTCTGCAACTCCAAAACGCATTCACTGAGTGAGGAAGTAACACAGCTTCTCTGAGACTTGTTAAAATCAGGGAATCATATTTATCTGCCACTTGCGAGCATTATGTGGCTTTACACCCCATCACCCACTAAAGTCTCCGAATGCCTCCAATGACATTTCCTCACTATGTATTTTTGCCTCTAATTTTAGCCAAAACCAAACACCATCGTGAAGATATCCAAGCAATAAATACATTAACCAAACCTTCTGAAACAAAACCATTTTGGCCCAGGGTTTAGATTCCAGCAGGAATTAGGGCTCCTTTCTGGTTAACTGATACGGTTTCACAAGTTCACAATGATATGCAGTCACCTTGGCTATAAAACATTCTGGCGTGTTTCCATCGGTGTCACAGGAGGGAAGGATTTGGCCCACACCATGTCAAAAAAATAAGATATGCGGGTGAGCAGATAGGTACCAACAGAGTAAGTAGCAGTAGAGAAACTAGTGGCATTTTAAGCTTTGTTAATAGTGAGGGGCCAGGTACATTAAAGTAGCAGGCAATTTGTTTGATAACCAATTGATATTTGACAGGCCAGTGACAGCCTTGTTGTCAGGAGATCACTGCTCCAGCCTCAGTATGTGACTTTAAAAACTTCACTAGGGGAAAAATTACAGTCAGGCAAGCAGCAGCAAGGCATAGCCTAAGGCACTATCTGCCAATAACTAAGTCCTAGGGAAAACTGATTTGTGGCTTCTGATCACATGAACCTATAGCCTTCACTATTGACTAATTGTGGTTCATCTGGATGTAGATCTATCTTGGCTAACAAGAAAGCACTAGAGGTCTTCATTTAGCCATTGAGCTGAGTCTCTGGAGACGTGTGTGCAGCTGTCTTTACCTCCTTACCAATCAACACATCAAAAGCTGCAGAATATATTTCCACTTTCTGAAATGCAAACTGCGAGTGAGATAAAGTTGCCAAACTAGACTTGAAAAAGAGTGAATGATTATGACTCTACTCCAAATACAAAAGATAAATCACATATGACCGTGCAGAACTTTGCTAGCTATATAAATTTAGAACAGATACAATGGAGTCAATTTATCAGCTGGACAGCCGCATCATTTGAATGTAACTGTAAAGGATTAAGACAATTTTAGGTGCCTTTTTTTTCCTATAAAGCATCAGATCAGGGGGAACGCAAGCAGACCAGGTGAATGCACATTCACTTGCACAAACCGACTGTTGAACGATGCTGTCTTGATTTGTTTTGTTTCAATGAAAATAGTATAGGTAAAAATATCTACTTGGTGCCATGAAAATGAACTGTTAATTACTATGCAAAGCATCCTACCCAGTCCAAACATTATGCTAAAATTGGGGGAAAAAAAATTATCAAACAATATTATAGAAGTATTTGAAGCTAAAGCTACAGAAGAGACTGGGTCAGCAATTTTGACTTAAATCACATTCTTGGCCTCTGCTCAGGTTAGCAATTCATTCAACTAAAGGCAGTACTGGGGAGACAGAACACTACCACTGAAGGAGCTAAGCTTCCTCATACTCCATCAATGCTATCAGAGTTTAAAAGTCCGCAGCAATTTTAGGGCTCAAATACAGTTTAAGTCCAAATTTAGGTCACATTGTACTTAATAGGTAAACAATTTCCTTCAGTCCCAGGTGAACAAGAGTTTTCTGAAGTCCATTAATCAAGGCAGTACCAGCCAGTGCTGGCTCTGACTCTCAGTCTCATAACATGAGGCACAACCAACACCACCAGTGCTTTTTCTTGTTTGTTATCTCTCAGTAAGTCAGGAAAAAGTTGTTCTTGTGAGAATTCTGTTTCCTCCCAGTCCAGAAGAATGAGAGCACAGAAAGGTGCAGACCACTTGCAGGATTTCAGTATCTCTATGTGTCGGCCTGGCTGCGGAAGGGAAATAGCAAGTATTTTTGCCATTTAACATTCTTCCCAGTTAAACTGGCATTTGCAGCCTGGCAGAGAAGAGCAAATTGAGTACATAAAATGAAAGGAATAAATTGACATAGAATGTCAAGCCTGAAACTAACTTTGCACATTTTTAGTTACATTAATGGCTACCTGTTTCTGGATTGCCTAGCTTGACTGAGATCATAAAGAAAACTAAAACTGGCTGAGCAGTCTGTGTCCAGGAGTTATTAGAAATTTAGAGGGAGAGATTATTTAAATTTAAAATCCATTCTTCAGGGCAGATTTTTCTATGTAAGTAAAGCAGAAGAAGTTTGTGAGGGTGTTTCCAAAGTTCTTAGGGTTTTAACAGAATAAATTCCTCCATTTATCAAGGTGTACGCATTGCTCCTTATTATTACTACCAATTTTGATTTAGCACGCATATGCATTTAAAAAAAAAAAAGTAATATATATATCGCATTTCTTTTTGTTGGACTTCCACTGTGAAGCTTTTTCCCAACAGTCTTAGGATAAACGACAAAAAGTTCTTACAGGCAGGGCAAGCAGTTCAGCATGTTCCCAAAGCTGCCACATCCTTTTTGTTACGAGACCTCCTTTTCACATTGCTTATAATTTTGCAAAATTAACTCCTAATGACAACATTTTCATGCTGAAGTGTTTATTCTGGAAAATATCTTGAGATCTTGCCTCATCTTTGAAGTACAGGAATGCCTCTATACTCAAAGCAAGTATAGCTTGTTACCACTTACTCAACAATGCCTTCAGTTGGCCAAATTGTAAAAGTCTGTGAGGAAGAATAAAAAATAACGGAAGATCACGCTTCAGAATCGTCTCAGTAAAAATAGCTTCCACTTTTAAGAGTTTTTTTGAAGTGAAAGCTCTGATGATTTCACCTTACTGAACCCACTCTGACCCCTACCCCCCACCAACCAAAGACAAGATGGGCACAAACCCAGGTCAAGGGTGACCTGGAAGCAATTCTCAAATTTTCTCTCAAATGGCTGCTCCTCCCCAGGGCTGCTGCCAGGCACTGTAGGTAGGAGCAGGGCACCAGCAGCATTTCTCATGCTCCTTGTTACTGCTCCCTGTGCAGGCGGGGAGAAGCTGCTGGACCTGGAAGCCAATGCAATGGAAAACTATGAGGAGAGAAATGTTGGGCTTGCAGAAAGGAGCTTGATGGGCATTGAAGCAGAGGGAAAAACTATCATGAGTATTTTACAGACAATGGGGTAGGGGGAAGGTAAATGTGATTTAATGAGAAATTTGGAGCTGAATGCTTTTTTATTAGAAAACACTAGTTTACCAAGCTTGTAATTTTCCTGCAGAATTTACAGTTTTCCTACTACGTTTCATTCAGGAAAGGGTTCTCACCTCCCAGATGGAAATTTTGGAAGGAGAAAAATGCTGGAGGGAGGAAAGGGGAAGAGGAAACTTATTCTAGAATAACTCAATGCTTCAAATGCCTGCCTAAGTTCTGTGAGGCTCCCCTCAAGGGCCTAATTCAGACCTGGACTTGAACCTCAGCCTTCCACTTTCCACAGGAATATCCTAATAGCCAGTTCATTTGTTGTTCAAAGGAGAGTCTTCAAGTGCTTCTACGCAACAAACTATTCTTCAACTAGAAAATGCCACCATGCAAGATTACTTACTCCCGTTCCTCCATCCTCCATGTATCATGCCTTACAATTCAGCTTTTAATGATACAACCATGCCTTGTTTTCTCAAATATCCCTCTCATCATTCAGTGTGCAGGACCAAGCTGCTCTGGAGATGGATCCAAGCTTTGAAGGCAACAGCTGTTGACCAAAACGCTTGCTTCATCCATCACAAAAGTTACCAAGTCTGCAGAAAAGAAAGCTGACCACCAAAGAATATGACAAAAGGTGATCTTATCTTGTGGTCAGAGCAGTTCACACTTGAAAATTAACTTCTTCAGAGATACACATCTCTAAAAGAAAACCTTTCACAGAGAGTCACTAACAAGGCATTTCTACCTAGGCACGTGAATACAAGCTGAAGGTGCTGGTCTTCAGAATGCACCGTTCCTGGGTATGTTTTGTGTATTTTAAGTGCATACCATATATTCTGATGAAAAAAAAAAAGAAAGAGTAAAACAAATTCAGGATGAGGAGGCACACAAATTCTTTAACCCTGAAATGTCAAACCTAAATAAAAAGTTGTTTCTGTAAGAAGCCGGAGTTGGTGATGGAACCGTTTGCTTTCAAAGTACGCACAAAACAAGGAGACAAGATTGTGTTTTCTCATCTTAACCCCTCTCAAGTTTCTTGGTAATTGTTTTGCAGACTGGATAGCTGCTTTGTGAACAAATTGCCCTTATTCCCATTTGGAATTTGAACTCTCCAACTTTCTGAAGAAAATACCCCGAATCACTCTGATATTCTGTGACAATTTAAAAGCAACTGAAAGAAATACTTGGCACATCATAACATTTATGATATGCCTAATTTCTGAAAATATTGGAGGTAACACCTTAACGATTGTGTAACTGTTGTGACTTTAAAGGGCTGGGGTTTGTGCAGTGGTGGGCTACAAAATGTGGTGAGGAGACCATGGCGTGCTGAGGGGTGCTAATCATTTTGTCTGGATCCAGACTGGAGCAGGTAGAAGGGCTTTAGGTAGCACTGGAGGAGCCAAGCTCTAATTATGAACAAATTGAAGCCAACTTGACAAATGTGAAGAGAAGAAATTTAAAACCTGCTGCTGTATCAATGGAGGAAGGCTGGCTAATGAACAGGGAGCTTGGCAGCTTCCATCGCCAGGGACTGTAATGTAATTAGTGTTACTGAGCTGTGGTGGGATAATTGGCCAGTTCAAATACGCGATTACAGCCTGTGGAATGGGGATCAAGTCATTTAAAAAGAAAAAAAGGGGAGGGGGTGTAAACTGGTCTTTGTTCTATTCTTGGGTGAAATGAAGATTAACTGGTAAATGTCTAATTGATCTAATCTACCGATGGCAGGAGCTTCAAGCAGGGCAGGTGACTTGCCTTTCGCTGGCAAAGAGGTTAGAGGCGTGAAATATTCTGTCCCGGATTTGTACCAGCATTTTCAGGAAGGTGCAGAGAAAAGCTGACTCTGTCCACTCCCTGGGCTATAGACTGATGGCTGAAAGTTGGGCTTCACAGGAAAACCACCAGAGGCTGGTGGAAAGGCATAACACCAGCTAACAGATGGAAGCTGGAGGCAATCAAGTTAGAGACAGAGCATAAACTTCTTTATTTTCTTCCTTTCTGCAAACCATAAGCACTGACAGAAAGAGGATGATGCACTGCATGGGACGCTGTGTGCGGTCAGCGTGGCTGCAGCGATGGACAAGCCAGATCAGATGATCTCACAGTGTCTCCTGGCCTTAAGGTCCCTGCATCTTATCACAATGTTCTTCTTTTTCCACCCAGGAGGGTACTTTCAAATGTGATTCCCTTTGGGAAGGCTTTGTAATGTCCTCTTAATTGTCAGGGTCAGTAAAGTAACCCTGCACGTGGTCTCTGTGGCTCAGCCATACGGGATATCTCCCAGAAAATGAGCCAACTCTCTCCAAGGGTGTAAATCAGTAAAATGTGGCATCCCAGGAGCCCTCAGCAATAAATGAAGAAACTCAACCCAAGTGCTCTCACAGCTTGCCACCAGCTGAGCGGAGCAGATGAACTCCCTGGCTGGAAGCTAACTCAAGCCATGAAGTCTGCGGTAAGACGTGTCTCTGACTCATCGAGTGCTGCCTGTTGGCCTCGGGCAAATGGCTGGAGACAGAGCCCCAGTGAGGAGAAGGAGGCAGCAGCCACGTCGTGCCATGCTTTCCATCCAAGGGTGCAATGATCTCAGCAGACAGCTTGGTTCCACAAGCTTCCCTTCTCCATCTAGGGGAAAAGCATCTCCTGATGGGGACTCCTTCTCAGTAGGAAACAGCCTGTGTATCCTTCCGTAAATAAACATTATGCTTTGCTTTCACTTTGCTGCTGCAAAATGCTCCCTCTGATCGTTAAGCCTGAGACAACAGCCTGACCGTCAGCAGGGCTGTTAGCTGCTGTGATTTATGGACTGGAGGAGACCACAGAGGCCCCTGCACGCCGTCGCTGCCTCCTGTGCCTCACTCAGAAACCTGCAGGCAGCTGCCAGGCCCAGCTGGAGAGGGAGAGAAGGGGAAAAGGTCCTTCTCCGCTTCCCATGAGGTATTTTCCTGTACCTGCAGAAGTGGGTGGGCAGTGGGGCTGGTACCCCCTTCAGCAGGGCTGGTGATGGTGCAGTGCTGGTGCGAGGGGCATGGGCTGTCCTGCGTCACCGGGGTTTGTATCACACACGGAGTGATGCCATGAAATGCTGCTGTGCCATGGGACCCTGGGCAGGGCAAGGTCTCCTCTCTGCATGCTACCGAGAAACCGTGCGCTGCCTCTCTTGCGCAGGACCCAATTTAGCCCAGTGCCTTGGCACATTCACCAGCGAGTGCCTCCTACACCTTGTGGCTATTAGCTCTTATTATATTAGGCTACTAGAAGTAGGAAGAAAACATCTTGATAGGAACTGAAATATTGCTCTGCTTTCCCTGAGGAAATCCAGCTTTGGGCATACGCTCTCCCTTTGCACTGCAGCTTTCCATGAAAAGCAACTATTTTCTATTGCCATAACTTAAAACCCCTATCTGGCTTTACAAATTCCCATTCCCTCAGCCCGCTGACAGATCAGGGAGCTGTGATAACTTTCTTGTGTCAAAGTAACTAATGAGAAGGAAATTATCTGGCTCTCTATGGAAATGCTGCTGCTCTCAGCTCCTTGGGGGATGCTGGCAGTGCCGGATGGAGGCCAGGGCACAGGGACAGGCATTTGTCGAGGTTACACATACTGGTAAAAATCTGGGGGTTTAACTGGACCTGCCTCGCTATGGTTAAGGTCAATTTGACACAACCATTGTTATCTTGCTCCAAGAGTTAATATAACTAAATTTTTTTTTTTTACATGTATTGCAATCACTTAGGAGCACTGAGATAGCTGCAGCAAAGCACCATTTGACTATATATAGTGCTACCTTAAAAACGGTTGTATGAAAACCAGCACAGGACCTGCATGTGAAATGAGGAGCTGGTTTTTACACATTCCTCTGGCAGGTTCCTGCCCTTCTCCTGGGTTGCACTTTCATTTTCAAAACCTCTCCCATGTGCTGGCAGTAGCTGACGCTCTGCAGCAGCCTCAGCAGAAACCCAGGCTGGAGGAGGCAAGGGGCAGCCTCACCATCCCCAGCAGAGGACAACCGTCAGGCAGGACCAGGCAGACCAGTGACCTCTGGCCCTGCTCTGCTCACAGGCAGGGAATGGCACTTGGGGTCTCTGTTCTACTTGCTAGTTTGCAGCTCCAATCCTAACACGCACAAAGATTGAAGTTTGAGCTAATACATTTCCAAAGCCAACGTGCAGCGCACATTGTATCTCTTCCCCATTCCCATGGTTTCTGAGCACTCTGGAGCATTACCAGAAGTAAAGAACCAGCTCTACAAAACAATGCTTATAACTTTTTGTTCCAGAAGGTGATGTCTTTGCTATTTCTTAGAGAAATATAGAGGGTATTTCTTGAGCAGCCTGCCTAATCCAATTTACAGATCGAGGGGGATTCAAACCATCTCCAGGTTCACAAAACATCTACCCACCTTCCCTCCTGGGTCTCACCACTGTGTGTTGTGCCTGCTGCTTCCCCCTCAGCAGAACCTTGGCCTCCACAGCCACCCCTCTGGCCAGGCAGGGAGCTCCTCTGGCTCTGCCTTGTTTGTTCTGGGTTGCTGTGGTGAGGCTTCCATGCAGGAACACGCGAGCCTTGGCCCCTTCACCAGTGCATGTTCATGTGCTGATAAGCAGCAGGACCTAAGGAGCATCACCACAGCACCACCTCTGCACCATGCGCTCTCACTCCCTTCGTTAGCTCCACAGCAATGAGTGCACTGTGTTGCGAGCTCGTCATGCTACAAACTTCTTTAAGTGTTAAGAGGTTACTAGCCAGGTATTAATGTTGATTTTTAGCTTATCTGGAATATAGAGTGAAAAATCCGATACTAGTGTTTAGGAAGAGCCATTTTGTACTTTCCTTATAGACACCAGAAATTTCCATCAATTACTAGGGTCTCTTCAGGGGAACTAATTATCGTGCTACACATACCTAGTCTGAAAACTTAATAATATCTCCAGATGCTGCCAAAAGTCCTTTGGAGGTCTTATGGCCCACCAAAGGTGCTCTGCCTTTTTCTTTTCTTTTTTTTCAAATGAACCATCAAATGCTCTGGGTGGGAGCCAGACTGGAAACCCCGCATTCACACAAATTCAGAGCGGTATTGCTCATTTTTGGAGTGGAGGGAGGATGTTTGTTTTATTTTTTAATCCCTAGATTATTTTAGATTTGCTTTAGGTCAAGTGTTTCATGGTGACTGACCATTGCCACATGCTCAGGGAACTGCAGACAGATCCCTCTGTCTCCCATGGGAATTGTCCCAGTTGCAGCAATGAATAGGCAGCTTTTGGGGTGGGTTCTTTGGGGGGCGAGGTTATCCTAGCACTACGTAGAAGGCAAATGCCGACAGAGGCAAAACTGTCTTAGTGACTCCTTGCACGAATGCAACGAGAACCTGGGGAAGCACTTGGTAGTTTTTACATTGCTTGAAAAATGCCCACCAGGGCAGCAGGCTCCACCCCAGCATAAAACCATTTTGGATAATTGTAATCATACTGGGTAAAGTGCTACTGGAGTATTTCCCTTCTTCCAGAGCTACTGGTACCAAGGGCTGTTGCAGTCTACAGCAATGTGTATCAGGAAGGAACGGGAGTGGTGCAAGCTCACAGCAGCAAAGGCATCCTGCAGCCCTCTGCAAAAGCTGAAGGTGATGTACTGCCCATGAGAAGACAAACCAGAACCATGAAACGTGTTCCCATCTTTCACCATTTTCACATCCAGATGGTCGTTACGAAACAAGGAGACTCAAAGTATGTGTCTGAGTCTGTCTCAGATGACAAAACCGTGCTGGCGGATCATGCTAATCCCTTCATGTCTGGACCCCAAGTCCTCCTGGGTGCATTACTCATCTGTATGGCTCTCCAAAGAACTAGATTTTCCTTTAGATGTCTGATTTTGCTGAAAGATCTGAGAAGGGCTCAAGGACATAAATTATTCTTTCTGTAGCCTATGATAATGTATGATCCTTAAATTGCCACCAGATCTGCCTCCTTCAGATAGTGGAATGAGAATAATACTGTGCTCGCCCTGAGCCAAGAGGATCTGGTCCAAACTACGTTGTCTTTCAGCAACCCAGCAGCACCATGGATGCAGATGGTACAAAGGCCTGGAGAAATGCAAGTGCTGGAGGATCAGCACTCAGTATCATCCACCTGAATTAATTTCTTATAACAGTCCTCAGAATTGGAGCCAGGTTTGTAAGGATGTAAGCCTGCCAGTATGGTGTAAGTCAGCGTAGGGCAGAAGTTGGTTTATTCCTCAGTACTACCACCCACTCAAAAACCAAACTGGGACATTCATGAAGCTTTATTTAAACGAAGAATTCATTTTCATTTGTAATTATAAGAATTATCCCCAGTAATAGTACTGGTGCTTACAGCAGTTACTGGTTGTGTGCTTGCACTTTCCTTGGCAAGAAGCAGAGGTGGGACCATTCCTGAGCTGTGAAATGGAAACTGTTTTCACATGACTCTAGGAGATGATACTTCCAGAAAACCCAATAAACATCGTAACACCTGCAGTAAAATCAGTGTTGGAGGCTCTAAATCAGTGAAGGCCACAGAACTATAAACACAGGGAGTGGTAGAAGACAGGTAATTGATGAAAAGCATGCAGTATTTATATGAAAGGGTGGGAAAAGGGATGCAGGACGTTTCTACACAACTGTTTGGGACTGTCTGTCTGGCTAGCACTCCTTACCACATCAGAAATACAGGAACCAGCCAACAACGCCTGATCCTGCTTTCCCTGGCAAAATTGTGATCTGCCACCGGTTACAGCAGGAGCGGGACTCGTCTTAGAATAAATCACATCAATTTCCCGGGCAGCCTTCCACGGGAGCCATACTGTGGCTTTGATTGCAGATGAAGCCTATTCAGGCAATGCTGACAGCCAGGCACTCGCCATCGTGGCGGCTGGATTTGGGCTAAATCTGCGCTCTCCCTACGGGAGACTTGTAAGGCAAGAAGCGCAGGCATTGACACACCATTTAGGCACAGGTCTGCCAAGACCCCTCCTATTGCCACAAATAACTTTCTGCCACATTTTAGCAGAAAAAAAAAGCATATTAATTTAATAATGAAATAGTGATTGCACCACCCTCTTTATTGTAACCAATGAAAAGGCTGTAATGCAAATCGTTGTGCGACGTTGCTTGTTAGAGCCATATTTTGGCACATTACATTCCTATATAGCCAGCTTTTAATTATTAATCATTGAAAGTGTTTTGAGAGTTGCATTTCAGTGGATTTTAACTATCGGATTTTCATGGGTATTAAATACCGAGCCCATGTTTCAATGTGAGGCTGTTGGCAGTGATCTCGCACCATTACCCATTACTTCTGACTGTGGGTGGCTGCAGAGATTGACAGATAAGACTGCACATGTAAGAAACTGTTTTCTAAAGCATGTATCTATACGAGACAGGCCCTGTGGGTTCCCAGTTTTGTATTGCTATACATTACAATAATTGATTCCTAGCCAATGTCTTAGATTAAAACCAAATAGAAGCTTCTGCTTTTCCCATGTTCACTTCTAGAGGTTTGAGACGAGCCCTATCATTCTCAAGAGTTTACTGTTGGGGGCCAAATAGAACTTTCCATGAACAAGAGACAATGCAACTGGAAATGCAGGGAGCTCCTCATTCAACACTAAATTATACTAGTAACATGGGTTGGTTTGAAATGGGTCTCAATGTCAGTGAGCCAATGATCATGTGCCTATACCATGTGATTGACATGAAAAATGACATATCCCTGTTATCCTGGGATCACAAGTGTTTGCACTGGCTATATTTTGAACTAGCTGTCAAAGCTGGACAATACCAGCTTTGACCATTTCAAAAGAGAAAGATTTTGCAAGTCTCTTGTTTGTGCATTAATATTAAATCCTCTGGAAAACTTCAAAACGTGAGTTTGCAATGAGTCCCCCATGGCAGGACATCCCCCATGAGAAAGAATGAGAGGGGAGAACGTAGCTCAGCAAAGCTGACAGTTTAAACATCCCCAGAGAAAAATATAACCAAAGAAATGACTTATGTGTGTGTGCCGGGTTTGGGGGAAGAGGTTGGGTTTGTTTTGTTAAGCAAATGACTGATGGCACTTCTGCAGAGAAGAAGATAGATTTTAGATAGCAAAATTGTGCAACTCACTGCCCAAATATTGCAACAGTTGGAAGTTAACCACTTTTAAAGATGCCTTGGTCCTGTTTTCAGTCCAGCGAAACGACTTGGGCAGTCAACCCTGGGGCTTGAATGTCTATGGACGTACGTCGTGAGGAAGAAAAGAGCCTGGACTTATCTACAGAGACTTGGAACATCTGGGGCAAGTGTTCCAAATTAAGAATGCAAACATTCCATGATTTACGTCAAAACTATAAAAATAAGCACTTTGCACAGCACTTGCACATGCCCTGACTGAAGTCAGCACCCCTCATCCAAAACATGCAAAAATTACTTTTAATTACTCCAGCTTACGACAAATGAAACTCTCCTTGGTGTTCCATGGCTAAAATATCTACCCTCTCTTGATTTTTCCTATAACCATTTCCAGATGCAAGAGGTGCTGTATAAACATTCATTACAATGCTGTGATACCCATGGCAGAGGACACGGGAAAGGGGGAATGGAGAAAGCAAAAGGTCTTATTTGTAGCTTTTACTATATTAATATTGTACGACGAGCCTCCCACATAGCCCTGACTAAACCCATGGCCCCAGCAGACTATGTGCTGCCTTAAAAATACATGGACAAAAAAGGCAAGCAAGAGAAAAGGACTCAGTCTGTGTGGGACTGGCATCCTGTCTCTCTATCCTTGGCAAACTGCACCAAGGTGGTGGAGACAGAGCAGAGAGTTAAAGATGTCCTCAAGTTGCTGTGATTCCTGACATGCCTCTGGGCTGAGCAGAACTGCTGCACTTCAACAAAAGCATTTTCTCTTCCCATAGTCCCAACTGATGTGCAGGGGCTAAGCCCTGAGCTCTCCTGTGGAGAGCATGGAAGCTGAGTTTGTTCCTTAGCAAAATTGTAGCTTTCTGGTGGGGTCCAAAGAAAGCAAGTTTGGGAAGCAAGGAATCAGGGTTTACTAGTAGGTACACATGGTTAAACTTTGAGAATGCAACTGTCACTTTTTGGTGCCTTAAACCACTGATGGCACTTCAGCATGGTGATGGTGCCATCAACTGAGGTTGGCATCAACACTTGGAAATGTGTTAGAGGTGAAATGCTATAATGTCATTGCAAACACACTGCTTAAGCACAGCAGAAGCTGTCAGTACAACTTCCCCAGCTGTACAATGTGGGCTCAAAAGTCAAGAGTGGGCACAGAGCTTCATTCTTTACCAGACCTACTTGAAGACAAAAACCACAATCTTCTGCCTAAGTGATTAACGTGCAGTAAAGGCCATCTGACTGTCATGTAATGGCAACAGCACAAGACAGCACAACAAGCAGCAGATCCCTGCCAAAGCACAGCCTGTCATGGGATGAAGTTGCAGGCAGCTCTACAGACCTGGTGCAGCCTTCTAGAGCTGGCAGTAGAAGCATTAAGATTGGTGTGAATGGGAGCATTGGGGCACAAAAGCACAAGGAGGAGCAAGCAGTAGGATGAGGGCAATGGGAAGGCACATATGTTAGTAGGCCATGAAAAAGCCAACACACATCTACAGGCAGCTTCTTGAGACACCTGGTGTAGGAGACAGGGGAGAATAAGTCAATCCTGATGACTCATAGGTGGGGCATCATGGAGGGATTAACCCTCATTAGCTCCAGATGGGTATAAAAAGGCAGCTCCAATGTCACACTGTGACCACTATTTTGAGGAGAGGCTGGGTTGTTTTGCAGTGGTTATCATTCATCCTCTGTGGCACCATGAAAGCTCCTAGATATGCAACCTGGATAGCAGCATCGCACAGATGTGTTTTGGACTGTCAGTGAGTAAGTAAATGAGAGTATAAATGAATGAAATCATGTTTTGTTTCAAACTGAAATCCCCTTCTGCTGGCATGCAGATTTGCTACAGCAGGATGCTATGTTATTTCATGCAGTTGAGTCTGCGCAGTCTGATCTTCTGTGGACATGTCTGATGGTGTCATTGGTTTGTAAGTGGAAGAAAGATTATTATGTCAGTTGGTGCAGTAGTTCAAGCTTCTTTAAGCTGCCAGTGAGGGTTCCTCCTGCCAGCAGCACTCAGGTGTTGCCCCTTAGGTTGAAAAATTTTCCTTTTGCTGCGAGGGCCCCTTCACAAGAGGTGTCAGGTGCAGAGTGAAGCCCTCAGAGGCATTCCCTTGGCAGAAGGGAGATGCTGATTTAGCCTCCCTTGAGTGCCAGAATGCAGCACCAATTTGCAGTGTATTGCCTGAGAGAAAAGGCACTTCAGCAGGGAGAATAATTTGCAATAATGAGGGATGAAATCTGAACTTTGCAGGATACCTCTTGTCAAACAAAAATGTACCAAAGTCACAGTGAATTTCTGGAGTATTTGACAGGCATTTCTGTTGGGTAGGGCTTGTAACACACACATGCCTCGCAAGCCATTTGTTCTGCCTTACAAACTATCACTGTCGAGCAAATGCCACCAGAAGCTGGAAGGGAGTGTGACTGGAGCTTCTTCATCAGCACTTCTGCTGCTTTCCTTCCCCAAGGTGGGAGGAGTGGTAAATAAGAGAAAACTGTGTCTGTCTGGAGAATGCCAAAGGCAATACAAATGAGCAGGCTTGTTTGTGTTGGGTTATCAGATGGTGTTGCTACAAAGTACTATCTGCAGCTTAGACAGGAAAGAAAAGAAAAAAGAAACTTAATGATTTTTTGGTGTTAGGGTGGCTGGGTATATCCACTCAATATGTTGCTGGATTGTAAAGATCGATCTCTAACGCTCTGAGGGGCAAAGAGCTTCTGGTGACCAACCTCTCCAGGCAATGCTGCAGGCTCCCAGAGGAGCAGAGCAGTGAGAGCTGATGCTTTCAGTCCCAGCAGAGCTGCCTTGCTGCAGCCATGCCCCAGGCTGAGTTTGTGGCTCTATCTGCCATTGCAGAGGCAGCTCCAGACTGTAACACACTCCTTAGAGTGCTATTGTGCTTTCCTATGTGATAAGCCTCAGTCTATACAGGATGTGACACTGTTGTTAAACCAAGAAAGGCCTTCATAAATCCCCTCACCAAAGTCCTGGCATGGACATGCACAGCATGCATCAGCACACAGGGACTTGGTGCCAATGTCACTCGAGGTAGGAAGTCTCTGTGGTATCTCCCACGCTCCATACCATTTCACATGGATGCAGAGTTGAAACTGCAGCTCTGAGCACAGCTAGTGATTCTGAGGATGAGCCTGTCTGGCTTTTTCCAAGAAGGGTATTGAAGGAAAGGGCTGTTCCTCCCTTGCTCTCAGCTGGAGTTGAGAGTTTCATGCTCACATGAAAAATTAATTTTTCCGGGGGAGAAAGCTGGTATAAAATAATTGGGGCGTGGGCTAACCTGCCAAAAGTTGGCAGAGATGAAATGGTGGGTTTCAGGTGGACAATAACCAGCTACGGCCAAAGAAAAAGCCAGAGGAAGAACTCATTGTGTATCTCCTCTCTGGCATCCAGTCTTCTTCCTCAGTGAAAGCTGGCATATTGCAGGACAGATGATTTCCTGGCTTTTTTTACAGTGCTTTACACTTCCCAGGAGTTGTTTCTATATGACTGTAATAGAGCTGTCAAAATAACAGCTTGCAGTAGAGGATGTGATCACACCTCTCAGCTCCATGCTGCCCCCACTTCCTGCAGCACCTGCCTCTAATGAAAGGCTTGAGGATGGGACCAAATCAAGGTGACACCACCTGCGAGCACAGGATGTGTCTTGGTGCTTATTTGGCTGACCTTCCCAGCAGAGCCATGGCCCCAGGTCCCTCCATGCTTCTCTTTGCTAAAAGTTGACAAGCCTGGTCCCAGCTATGGTTTCCTTTGTGCCATGACCTGTAGAAGGTCTTTTGCACCCAACAGTCTTATCCTTCTGCATCCTACCCTTTCTATATTCAGTGTTATTGAAGGGACTGGAGTCACCAACTATCAATGTCCATTAGTGTCCCCTTGGAGGCATCAGCCTTTTTCTCTCTTCTTTTATCAGACATCTTAAGAAACCTACATGTTCCTGCTGGCAAGGTCAGCATTTCCTATGCATGAGAGCAGCACCTCTTGCAGACTGAAGCTGTAGGCTGCATAGGTCCAAAGTACCAGCTCAATCAGATGTTTAAGTATCTCTGCAGGAATGATTGCTGTCATTTAATTTGCTGATTAGTGTTGTCATATCTATTTGTAGAATACAGTATAATTTATAGTGAGATCTCTGGAGGATCTTCAGCAAATGCTACAAGTAATTGAACCTGCTGATTTCTAAAGGTCAGGTGAAAATGGAGCATTATTAACACAGATTGTGATGACGACACCAGGTAGCTTTACATTTCAAACGTAAAAATCCGTATTTCCTGATTATTGCTATACCACTGTGGAAGATGAGTGAATAATAAAATTAAGAAGCTTGACTTCTGTTTTAGCAAAATCCTGAGGTGAATTTTCAACCCTGTCAGTAAAAGCAATGTAGTTTTTGAAGAGAAGAAAGTCAAAAGGGACTTGTGCTACTGTTTTTCAAGCCAGAGGAGGAGAAGAATTTCAGAGAGAGGTAATTAGGGAACCATCAGGAAATTGTTTGGGTTATTTTATTGAAGAAGTGGCTCAGTGATGAACTCAGAGGTTGAGTGCTGCTATTTCCAGTCCTGGCTGTGTATGATACTGTGAGCTGGCATGGCTGCTTCCCGTCTCACTTCTAGCAAACAAGCGGATTTCCCTTATCAGCAAAACTAATTTTGTCTGGCTGGCAAGTTATAAAAATGAGGTCTTTTAATTTGGTTTATACAGTCTTTAGAATTCATTGATGTGGAAATGGGGGAGAAACAGAAGGAAGGTGATCTAGCAAGGAGCAGGGACGATTGACTTTTGAGGGCATTGGGCTACAGTAGCTCACTGAAGAAATGGTTTGCCCAAGAATAAAGCTGATGGAGGATACTGGTAACACAAAGCTCAAGCTAAGGCGCTGGTTTGTTTGCACCAGAAAGTCTGCTCACTGATAAGTTGAGATCTCTTCACAAACCAAACTTTTTCTTGTTTTAAGGAAAGGTGTTTTGGTTTTTTTTTGCAAGATAGATTTCTGTTGTCAAACTTGTCTGGCATCTTTGGAAACCCTTCCAGCCTTCTAGAATAATACTAGTTCCCACCTGCTTGCCACAAAGTAACTTTTTATGACAAAGTCAATGGAGATTTAAAAAGAAAAACAACTAACCAAACCCAAACAACAAAAGAGCTTGGCATAAGCCAAATTGGGAAGACAAGGAGTGGGTTGAAGCAGTGACTAAATTCTGGAGAGTGTCTCTCCCTATAAGGCTGCTGCTAGCCCTGGAAACCTGGATGGTGTCTAACAGGCATTTATAGGGCATGCAACACTGACTTTTGGAGCAACTCCTGCCTATTGGTACTTTACAGAGGGGAAAATTGTGCTGAGTTCATAAATTATGTGACCAAAGTGCCTAATAAAAAGGGTAAATACATGTTTGCTTGTAAAAGCCCTTCCGCAGAATGGATCAAGCAAGTTATTCTGTGTTTTTTTCACTGCAGAAATATGTGCACGTTGCAAACTTTCTTTTTTAGTCGCTCTGTAAATCATCTACCTAGAGCACTGCAGGCTACATAATGACTGCATGAGCTGCCAGGACAATAAACCAAAGCTTGAAGTCCACAAAAGACTTACACCCCCACCTTACTTCACATTGCCTTGTGATAGCAATACAGACGTGTGTGCTCCAGTGCTCCTATGGATCAGGGCCTAAATACACATGGACACTTCAAACAGAGGCATCTATCAGCAAAAACTTCCTCTCCTTGGGAGGAGGCTTCACTCACAGCTCCTGCACAGGAGCCAGGCCACACAAATCCCCCAGACTTTGTTGTTCTGCCAGTAAGCAGGAAGAGAGCAGTAAAAACTTGCCAGGTTGGTTAGAAACCAGCTGAGTGACAATGCTGTGAAACAGTCACCTGAAAATAGATGCAAACAATAAAAGACATGGACGGGCTCCTTGGGTGAAGTTGGGAGGCAGCCTGGCTCTCTGGCTGTGTGTGTGCTTGAGCTGTGGATGCTCCCTCCTACTTTCTTGCATCTCTCCCTTTGTGCAAAACCCAGGGGAGACTGGGGTAGCCCGTGGCCTGCTGTGTCACACAGGACCTCTGCCATGAGCCGAGGGGGAACACCAAAGCACAGACCCCATGGTATAAACCATGTGAACCTGTTTTCTCTGTCCCCAGCATCACTCCCCTTAGGGTGAGGGTGGGTACCAGGTGATGGCAGGTACTGCTGGGCACAAGGATGTGCAATGGCCCACGTGTATCAAATGGGAATCTGTGAGGTTATTTTAGTGCTCTCCAGGGAGAAAGCGAGGACACACAAACACCGATAAATAACTGCTCCTGGTTCTGGGTCTCTTACATAAGGTGACGATTATAGAAACTGTGGTGTATGAGGGGGTGGGAAGGGATGCAAAGATCAGAGTTTTTAACGGAAAGTAGGTCTGGATATTTAGGGGGGAACTGGAAATTACCAGCTGGCTCTGAGGTTTGATAAATTCAAAGAGGGTGCTGTATTGTGGCGACAGTTTGGCTGCAGGATAAGGTGTGAGAGTCCTGTGCTGGGGAAGTGACACTCAATTTTATACAGATCTCTTCAGACGAGCTGATGTATGGTACTGTCAACTGAGCGCAGTACAGGGAATAAATTATTTAATAGCGTAAATGGTTTCCAAAGGGTGCTAGATGAGCGTTGTCCCAACACATCCAACTAGTCATGCTCCTTCCCAAGCACAAATGATACTTCAATTATCACAGCAGCATAGAAAGTTATTTTGTAGCCATCCTGGTGTTAAAGTTGGTTAGTGAAGATTTTTCACTCTGTATTTTCTTTCCTTTTAATTACATTGAAGAATGCAGGATTAATACTGAGGACACTTTTTAATCCTAATCAAAAAGACACTGCTTATAAACCAGGTTTAGGCATCTTCACATTGCATATCAGAGAAGGGCTGGGTTTGGATGCATTAAGACAGGCTGCTATTTTATTTTATGCATAATTGTTTAGACAAAAATAGTGTTTCATAGTGTAACACACTCTCAGTGTAAAGCACTAAGTTACACACAATTATTTGCCATCTCCTTTTATAAATACAGCACATAACTTTCTAGCTCCCTATGCTGCAATTTATTTTCTATATAGTCAGGTTGTGAAAGCCATGGGAATGAAAGTGACCTGTTGCTCTAATTTGTAACACAGGTACTGAACCCCACTACGTCTTCAGCCTAATTGTAGTGGTAACACATGCATTTATAGATTCAGTGGTGAACCTCTGGAGGTTGCACTTTGCTGCATGCTATTTATGATCTGATCAGAGTCATGCACTAAAAAGTAGACATGTTGCAGCATTGTAATTCTGAGTTACGCTTCCTGAGTTGCATTTCTCCCTGTTGGGCTTCTATAGCAGGAACCGCATCACTACTTCCTTCATAAAGAAGGTTTTGGATGCACTGTCAGTGGAAAGTCTCATTTGGAAAAATTGTTGCACTCATGTAAGGTGCTGGGTTGAAGGAGGGTTGTAAAACAGTGGACTGGAGATAGGAAAACAGTCAGCCAGCGTGGTGGATGATAGGTATATTCTCTGGATGCCTACAGTGCTTCTGCATTGCTCATTCCTATTACCTATCTATATTTGGCGTGTACTCCAGGTAAATTCACACAAGGACACAATTCCTGCCCTGCAAATCCTCTTCAATGCTTTTGGTACATCCCTTCCTTGGGGCCAAGCCTGCTCTCATTACAATTAGCAGGAGCTTACCTCGCAGTTCTTGTGCGTAAGCCTTGCTCAGCTGAACAGTGTCTCTGACCCCAGTGGGGCTCCTTGCATGCCTAATTTAGGGCTGGAATTTGTCAGCGGGTCAGCACCCACTGGGGTGCTGTAAGACCTACTCAGTCTATAGAGAAGTTGTTTTCTATCACACCAAGGACCGCCCTCGAAGTGCATTCCAGCGGGAACCTCTGACTCTGACCAGATCCAGAAGATCTGCTGGCTTGCCCCAGCTGCATGATATGCCCCAAATGACAGGAGTTTAATGGGTCTAAGGGGTGTTCCTGATCCTTGTCGCACCATATAATGAATGAGAGAGATGAACATGTGTCTATGGCACAGCGTTTTCAAGAGGCAGGGTTGATAAATGAGAAGCAAAAGCATTTTAGGGCATGGGTAAAGCTGTACTGCTGTAGGTTTTACAGAGTACAGGTCGTGAGGACCCTCGTTTTCTCCTTTCTCTCCTGCAAGGCTGCAAAGGCAGCAAATCCTGCTCTTGTTTTGACTTCCTTCACATGCCTGCTAACAGGTTATTAGGTGAAAATCTTGGCGGGGGAGAAGAGGAAATGGTGTGTCTGTGGGAGTTTGTATAAGTTTCTGTGTATTTAGCAATTGCTTCTGTTCTTGTTTGCTTTCTTGCAAGGTGTGTGAATGGAGTCCATTGTACAGAAAGATACGCAGCAGCACCCAGGTTCTCCTTGGATACAAAGGAACACTTGTGCAGTGTCAGGTGAACTATGGAGATGACAGAAGTAGGTGCCCCGTCTACATTTTAAAGGAAAAAGGAGTAGGTTTTATTGAAAAAATCAAGGCTTTGTTAGCTAGGCCACCTTATTCCTGCAGGGAATCCGTAGGAAGGATTTATATTAAATGTTCTCTGATGATAATGATACTTTTTAAAATAGAGTACAGAATATTATGCCACCTAAATCTTAATAGCCCATTCCTTCAGTTCAGAAATGCTAATGCAAGGTGTATCTTGTACTCTATGGCAGCTGATATTTCTTTTTTTCCACCATATATTCAGTTAGAAGCTTTATCTACACACT
>JAVSBS010020434.1:78937-100009 GCA_033124195.1 Coracias cyanogaster | reverse complement strand
CTCTCCAGACATACAATTTAGCACGAAAAAGCTTGCTTTGTTCATCAGTGGTTTACAGTGTAATTAGAAGAATGAACAGAGATGCCAGAAAGATTTATTACTTGATTTTGTCAAAGATGGGGAGGGCAACTAACACACAGTATTGATTTCATGAGAAACCAGGGATCCTTAGACCAGGGTAGCACTTTTCTCAATATCTACTTCAGAAATATCACCCTAAATTGAGTGATTTTTTTGTGAAACTAAAGGATAAATTTTAAAAATAAGTTTGCTTTTTTCTTTTCCAAACCAGGAAGCTGTGCTTAGATAATCCAGAATGTCAGTAGGAGTTGGCACTTGTGGGAAGTCCTAACCAGTGTTTTAATCCACCTTTCAGAAAATGTGCCATAACTTCACTCAGCCCAGAAGCACAACTTTGCTGAAACTTGCAAAAAGCTTTGCTACTTTTCACCAGTATTTAAAAACAAACACCCAGAAATGCAACATTTATAGACACTCAGAAAACAAACCATAACACAGCCTTTCAGTTTCAAATCACATTTGTAGTTGGTTTGAACTCTCTCTCTTTCAAAAGTACAACTAAACACAGTTCTGGCTTTTTAACTATTCCAAATAGAAATGCAACCATTTAGTGACATCATTTTGGCTGGCTTTGTGATAATTCTTGAGATTAGCCTTTGGTTTCAAAGGGGTGGCAACCTGCTCCGTTCTCATCCCGGGGATGTGAAGCCTGAAGTCTAATTGTGCTGTCAAATATAGCAGCTGAACAAATAATTTTAAGCTGGTAACTTTAATCAATGGATTTTTAATTTTTACATTTTCTTGTACAACCAGCTTCTTTGATGTCACTTCAAATTCAGCACTGGTGGGTTTTCTAGGAAAGATCTGCTACTACCTAAACCAGAAAGGCAAAGACAAGCATAATACAAGGAGATCTTGTCTACCAAAAGCGAGGTACACATGGATGAATGACTCGTTGTCAAGCTTTAAACACAATTTAGTCCCTACCTTCCTTTCTTTTATCTAAAAGATCTGCATAAAGAATAGGGCTCTAAAAACTCCAGTTTGAAACCAGTTGCAATGAAAGTCAACTACCTTTATATAGCTTTGCATCTCTGTGCCTTCAAAAATTAAAACCCCAGTTCCTACTGATTTTTTAAAAATTATTATTATTTATATTTTAATAGCAATGGCACACTTCCCTTGTCAGAAAATTACTTCTTCCTTAAAAAAACCTTTCTTTTGGTGCAGCTCTGGAGACTTGCCTGTCTCTGGATAATAGCCAGGGCTATGACCAGACTGCAGGATTGTGTAGCACCTCCCAGTTTCTGGACCCAAGTGAATCACTTGCTTCCTCCCTGGCATGCGTGCCCTTTGTACCCCTCACCCAGCCTCGCATCCCAAATCCTGGGGCACCAGCATCATGGGGTGTGCCAACACACCTATGCCTCCCAGTCTAGGCACAACTGTAATGATTTCTGTGGTTTATACCTACTTTGCAAAGATATAAATAATGCCTGCCAGCTCCTGGATTGACAGGGCAGCACAGCAGAGTGCTAAGGAGAGCCTCGTTCACTTCGCTTTGCTGCCAGTTCAGTTCTGTGTGGGCAAATAGGTGTTAAACTGAATTTTAATGTGCTGGCAATGAACATCTTATTCTATAGCTCTGCCTGAGGGCTAGGCAAGTTTGCGCACCACACGGTTACTGTATTCAGGTGAAATCTGAGCTTGTGGGTAAGGATTTATGAGAAAGCAGACAATTTGTGCTTTCTGCTGCTTGCCAGCAATAGGTACATATATCTATGTAGACTGAAGCTCTTTTTCTCTGCTGTCTGCAAGTATATGTACAGCTGTTCTTGTTGGGATGAGCAGTAGCTGGAGGACATTTCTGTTTGGAGGGAAAAGTTGGGGGGGAGGATGAAAATAAATATCAGCCCCCCAGAACATGCTTCACAAAAACATGCATACAGCAAATGTACTAGATGCTCGTACCACAAATTAGTGGTCCCTCTGCCAACTCTCATTTCCCATGCCAAGGTTAGCAGTTTGAAAGGAAGATAGAAGGGACACAAATCTTTCCTTTTGTTGCTTCTACCAAGTTTATTTTCTTCTGCTTGCTTAAATTAGCCAGTGGTGCTGTTAGAGCCAGCAGTGCCATGATGATTTCTACAAGCAGGGCCTTGGGGCATTCTGTCCTTTATCTGAAGAAAGGCATATTAGCATGAGATACACTGAGTTTATTAGATACTGACACTTCATGGCTCTCTCCCACTCCTGTCCCTTCTCCAGAGCTCCCCAACTCTATTGGTAATCCGGTCACCAACTCCTCTCTCTCCTCTTGTTCTACAATTTCCCACACTCCTATTGTATCTGCTACCTCTCTGGTTCATAAAGCCCCTCACTTCAGATCATTTCTGCAGAATAACTTCCAGCATGGTGCTGGTAAGAAAACCTTTTTTACCTATTTAATATGACTACAACCAGTGCAAGTGAAGGATAATTGATGTTTATGAGGAAAAGAATAAGGAAGAAAAAATTTAGTATTTCCCATCAAAGCTTCTTTCAAGGTAATTGCTAAAGATGTTGCACAAATGACTTTCTGCACAGAATTGCGGTTTTTGAATTTTCCATTGAGTTTTTCAATAACATTTTAATTAAAGCCTTTATTAGTGAGTGCTTCATTAGAAAGGACTGCCTTTTTTTTTTTTTTTTCTCTCCTTCAGAATTTTTACAAGTGACACTATACAAATGTTTTGCTCTAAAGGGGTCACTCTAGGAGAAAGCAAGAAGGAAGTAACAGTGTCAAATCAGTCATGCAAAGGTGTGATGTGATGCATAGCTGGTCTTAATGAATTTTGATCACTAAATGAGTCCAATTTCTGGTCACGGCAATTTTAGTGTATTGATTTCTAGCCCCACGCTTGCCTGGTAAACAAGATCTCATCACAGCTCCTGGCTTGTGTCAGTAAATCCTTTCCTCTTATGCAAATCAAATATTTTAATCCCCACCTCTCAACAGCCTTCATACACATCCGCATGCAACTCCCTACATGAAGAAGCTCAGAGCTGAAGATCTGGGGATGGGGAGAAGCCTAAACGTGCTCTCATCCCCATTAACATTCATTAGCTGATGGCTCCTTGTCCCGTGCTTTGCCAGCTGTTTGCAGCTGCTTCTCCTTTCCACCTGGGCAACACCAGCCTCGACTTGTTGCCTGCATTGCAGTCGCACAAGTAACTGGGCTGTAATACAGGGAGGCAGGAGTAAGGTTGGCTGCTGCCAGGTGCTTGGCCACAGCAGCAGGGAGCTCAGTGCAGGCCAATGTGTGTTTTGGTACCGAGGCTACTATAAGGCAGGCTCCCATACCTCCAGCCTACTCTGTGCTCACATTTAGACTGTTGTGCTGGCGCAGTTTTAGCCTTTGCTTCTTCACACCACCCTCTACAACAGAAGACTTTATGTATAATCTTCAGATATAGCAATTGAGCCTCTGACAAACTAAACTCAGTATTTTAAGTTTAGGTCTGTAGGGGAAGCAGAATATGAACAGACTGCCAGCTGCTTCTGGATTTAGATTGCCGTCTTTAGGTATTTGCCTTTGCAGGTTACTCACATAGTAACATAAGATATCAAACAAACCCTCCATGTAATCTCACAAAGAAGAACAACCTCCTATTTCCCTCAGTTTAGCCCACTAGCCCACTGCTCTTTACCATTCTTGTGTCCAGATATCCTGATGACTATAGCAAGTGTACTGAAGAAGTGCAGATGTCTCAGCTGTAAGTAACAGCTATAAAGTAACACCAAGTAAGGGAGCACTGTATATATTTAAAGTGTGTAAGGACCCAGCAGATGTGCCAAGATTAGGCTATAAAATCATTGTGCCTATCTGAGATATCCTTGGAGGATTTGTTCTTGAGAGTTGTGTAACACCTTTCCTTTCGCATTGACCTCTGAGATAATGTGCATCAGGAACATCATATTATCAAGAGAGCCAGGCGGTAGCTTGGGAGTTGGTACAAGGGCACATGAATAATGGCATTATTTCCAATCAGAAAATTGCTAAATTTAAATCTATTACTGAATCCAACAGAACGCTGTGCAGCTTGGCACCTTATGTAGGGTGTGCACCTACCTAAGATTGTGTTGATAACAAGAAAAAGTAAGGTTCAAAGTGAAAGCTGGCAAAAAAAAATCTCCATGAGTGTGTGGAAGGGAATACTAAGTCTTTAGTGAAATTTTTTAGCTGATCTCTTGATTTCAAAGTGCTTTTTAATCTAAATATCCTTCCCCAACAAAGTGAAATGGTAAGCCCCAATTTGAAAAAAACCACAGGCATGGGAGAAAGTCTTACCACGTTGGAGCTGGTCTTGCCTTCTCAGACATTTCAGGCATGGCAAGCTGAGCTGCTTACACCTGCTAGCTCCATACACTCATAACAAAAAAAGGCCAGACATTGTACTTAATTTAAAACTACCCCTAGTGAAGCTACTGGTGTGAATGTCAGAAGGTGGAGCTGAACATACAAGTCCTTAAAATAATCCTTAGTCATACATGCGTTTAACTGGCACCACAAGTATTGTCAACAAAGCAAATGCTTTGCTGAGTGGGGACGGGTTCCTGCTTCCAGCATCCGTGTAACTAAATGTGGCATCACTGGATCTGCTGTAAGCAGGCTTGTTATTATTGGTAAGGCTGTTGTCTGCATGTAAGCACACAGAAGTAATAACCTGCAAAATTAAGATGGTGCAAATGTGATTCTAACATTTCCCAGGAGTGTCTGGCTTTGTGACTTTAGCAGTGCCAGTACAAGGCAGGATTTTTTTTTTTTTTTTTCTTTTATGGTAATATGTTTGATTCAGCATTTGTAATCAGGAAATTCTAAAAGGAACAATGCTAATTCACCGCCATAAAAAAATGTGGGGCTTTCCTATGCAAACAGCAGGAAGATGAGCCAAAACGAATAATGTCAGTGGTGATTCCTGTCTTGTTTACATGGTCAGAAATGGGAAGCTGCCTGACGTTGATAAAACTGCTCTTGAAAAGTTGTCATCGAAGGTCTAAATTATTAGTTGAATGCATTGCCACTAAACACATACCAAACAGGAACCAGGCTCTTAAAAGACAAGCTAACAACATACTGGGTTTGCACATTTTCTCTTCTTTGCTTGTTTTTTTTTTTTTTGGTTTTTTTTCGGTGGAGAGAAGAAGAGTAATGATGTGCTGGTTTTTACACTGCATTAATTACTTATAGACATTAAAGATTAAAAACACCTATTATTTTATTTAAACCTTTCCCTAGCTATTGTCATAGCTGACAAATCCACTTCTTTATAAACACAGTTTTTCAAACTGCTCTTTCTTTGTACAATCATGTTTTACAGCAAAAAAATACCAGAAAATAATCAGCAAGGTAATTCCCTTACCTGTCCAGGCCACGTGTCCTTCCAACTTCAAAGGTCACTTTGAGAGATCCTCTTTATTTTTATTTGCTCTAAGTGTAGTTTTCTCTTGCTCTTGTCTGCAAGTCCACCTCTAGAAGGCTTCTCTCGTAGCTTCTGCAAAACAATGCATATAGCATAAGCACATGCTGTGTTGGAAAGCTGGAATCACCTGGATTTTATTAAAAGAGGAGTTAAAATAGACTGACAGTGATAAAGCACTGCATGCGTCAATGTCTTCACTTCCATACTTTATACACTGCACCATTATTGGGGGTGGAGGGAAAAAGTAATATATTTTTCACCATCATGACTGGGGTTTTAGCTCTAAAGGGAAATCATGCAAAAAGTAGGCTATCAGAAGTCACTCATTGCACAAAGGGTATGGGATAAATACTAATCTACATACTTAACTACATCATCAAGTGAAGGCTTTTCTATGCACTAAAATAAGAAGAGGCTTTGGCCTCAGACTTAGGTTGGTGATTGGACATGAGCACAATTCTTTCTAAAAAACTGAGATCATCAATATGTGCTTGGTTATGTGTTCTCAGGACAGCTATGCCCTATCGTGATACCTGCATGCATTTGCAGCTTCCCTGAGATATCAGGATGAGCTTGCTGTGAGCAAAAAGAGAACCCGGGACAATGAGGGAGGTAATCTCCCAGATTATGGATCCTTGGATAATGGAGGATTTAAAATCCTACTGGGTGTAGGATGACACTGAGTCTTCCAGTTCCAGAGGATGAGTTTCTTTATAAGGGGTAACAAAATCCTAAGACTAGTTCAGAGAAAAGATGTAAGATAACAGCGCCCTTAGCCTGAGGACCCATCTTTGCCTTTTTGTGAGGTCAGTACGATCTCTTGGATCCATTATCTCCAGTATGAAAGGGCTGAGATTCACCCAGTAAGTGAAGCACCTGACTGCTGGCAGCCTTCAGGACTACATAGGGAGCATATACAGAAAGTCTGAATAAATGCAAACAGGATGGTCCGCTTTGACGGGGAAAAGAAATCTCTGAAGTACTACTCCTGCACCTGAGGTTCCAGAAAATACTTCTTGAAACTATTTAGTTGGGGTAGCATGTGGTTGCATAAGTGGAGATGACACATCAAAGCCTAATTTTTTCAGTTCTTCACTTTTTTAGTAACTGAGAACCCATGATAAATTAATACTGTACTTCTGCAATTCCACGTGTTTCATTATGTTAGCATAGCATTAAAAGGAATTGTTTTCTGGTTTTGGCATTCATTTTAGATGTATTCTCCTGTTCCCAGGTAAATGTGAGGCAGAATTGCACCATTTAATGGTTAAGAAAAGAAAAGCAACACCAGGAAAGCTGGTTTCTTACCTATGTCTTATTGCCTGGAGTTCTAAATTAATTATCCCTCTTAAGGGAAAATGGATGTTGAATGGGGAATAAGGCTCAGCTGTGGAAGCAGGGTATAAATAGGAAAAGGTTTTACAAGAAAGAAAAGGTGCACTTTGAGCTAGAAGGATGTGTAAGGCAGTGTTATTCTTGGATTTAGATTGTTGGGATGAATTCAGAACTAATATAATGGACATATCAGGGCTTGGTGTTTTGTAGAGATTTGTGTGTCTGTTTCCGTGCACTGATAACAAAGCTTGAGGGAAAAGTCAAAGGCAAACTCTCACCAGGAGGGTCCCTGAGTGGGGAAGGCAGTGAGCCAGGATGTTGGGGGATGCCCCAGGACAACTCAGCTCTGCAGCCCATGGGATTTCCGACACAGCACATGGGATTTCCAAGAGCAATCAGGAGAACTGCATCCTCTGCTCAAGCTACCTCGAGGCGCAATAAACACTAATCTGCCTACTCTTGTACCATCAGAGCCTGCCGGCAGCACTCAGCCTATGTACATACAGTATCATACATACAGCAGGTGTGCATGTACATGTGTACTTGATTTCTGATTTCTTACAGTGATATCCTTAAAGACAAAGCATACAGGCTTTGTGGCAGTGATTAGGCTGTTGCTCTACCATTCCCTGTATCCAACAGTGTTTTAGAGGGTGTGTTTATAAGGAGGTAGGTAGGAAATAACTTGTCTTTCAGAACATCTTTACCTGCCTTGCATCCATATGAGGTTACATGTCGTTATATCCCATCTAAACATATCCATGTGTTAAGACAGACCATTAGACAGATAATATTATTGGAAAACCCTTCTGGCACTGTATTGCTCTTGTTTAAGCTTAGTCAGCACCAATCATTTAAGTCAGTATTGGTTTAACTGAACTGAATTAAAATAGCACTGTGTAGACAAACCCTGAGAATTTAGAGTGGTTCAAGCGATTCTGGTGTCTCTTTAGGCACGATGGAGTAACATGTGGGATATTATTGCCCCTTATTTTTATTCTGTGAAAATAATTTTTGCTTTGCTCTTCATGTCTCACTAGTCATAGCAACTGAATTGCTGCATGAAAGGAGAATCAAAATGTAGGCCAAGTGATTAGACAAAGATGAGCAGTGCTTCAATTTATGGTTTCCCAGATAAAAGGAGAGAGGTCTCACAAACGGTGAAAATGATACATATTTTTTTGTCATGTAAAGTTGGAGAAAAAAGTCTTTTAAGGCTTAAACTAGTCCATGAAAACCACTGGTTTTCATACTAACTTTTGAATCAAATGGTCATAGTCCTCAAAAGTGGAAAAGTTCATATTTTTTTACATAAGAGTATCTCCCTTTCTCTCTGCCTCTCCAATGGGTGCTGATTTATGACCCACCTTTAAAGAAAGCTTCCTGCCACTCCTTGGAATCTAAGCGGAAAATCAATTAACTACAGTATTAATGAGGCCTGATTACAGGTTTTTCCCTGCCTTTTGTTGTTTCCACCTCCCTTTTCTGCCAATATTTAACCAGGGATTCCACACACACAAAAAATCTTATCTATTCCTTCCTTTCATCAAACATTGATGATTGGAGTTCCTGCTTTTATGACTTTCCTGATAAATACCATTTCAGATTAGAGTGTTTGGAACGGGACAGCTTTACCAGGAGCTAGAATTTTATACTAGCATGGTCAGTATTCATTGATAGTAATGATGCAGGATTATTTATGCTGCAGTGAAATTCTAGATTTGGAGGGTTCCTTCTTCCATACTGACATATTAAGGGTCTTCTATGGTATTCCTTCACAGGATATGTGAAGAGAAGGGTGAGGTTTCTCACATTCCACAGCAGGAGGAGTATCTTAGAGCGTTGAATCTGGCACAACTCAGGCTTCTTCTGGGGTCAGATACCCAAGTCATTTTTCTACTCCATAATGTGGTAGTACCACTTTGCCATTCAGCATCACGTTGGGAGCTTGGGTTTAAACCACTGCCTGGGAGGGAGTTGATCTTTTTAGGGAGCTCCTTAACCACTGGAGTGTGCAGAACCTGTTCCTGACTTTGCTAGGACAGTGAATGAGAGCATCTCAGGTGCTCGTGGCACCTGCTTGGGAGGAAGATGCCCAGGGCTGCAGTGTGAGCTCAGGCTAATGGCTTCATACAATCCTGGAGCTGTTCCATCTACTTCAGGCTTTCATTGATCAGCTGCAGCTGAATTAAGTTCCTGGCTCTGGAGGTGTAAATCTTGCTGCTTGGCATCGGGTCTGGCATCTATACAGTAAATTGTTTCTCACATAAAATATAATATTGGGATTATTTGGGTTATCTATCCCAATATACAAGTTCCAGCCTGACTAGTATGAATTATCTGTACTTTGTATCTGGCAGCCTTTCTTCTGCTGAAGGCACAGCACAGTGCCAGCAGATCTATCCAGCTTGATCATTAAAGGCTTTTGGTACATGAGCAGGCTCTGGAGAAAGAAACAAGAGTATTTCTTTCTAGGTAAGGCCTTTCCCTTCCAAACTTTGTGCATGCAGCCGGGTCTTTGACTGGAAAATTGCTAAAGCGTGGACTAAGAGAAGAAGATGTTGGGACAGATTTGGATTCCCTGGAAGAGCTGAACAAAGCTTGAAGTGGAGCAGGGGATGGGGAGGGAAGGGAAGCAGATTAATGTGTATCAGTACAGGAGGATTTTGGGTTGTTTCTTTGTCTAGGTAGGTCAGCTAAAGGCAGGTTGCGTAGGCTACTCCCCAAAACAGTCTGGCTAAACACTGCTCTTGCTATTGCTGCTGAATTGTGAGCTGAAAATCCATGGCATGTCCAAGGCCTTAATGCTGGAAAAGGATGGTTACAGGATTGAAAAAACCCAATGTGAGCAGTGTTGTTCTGGTGTTGTTTGGGACAGGGGAGTCGTTCAAGGCTGTAATACAGTCAGTGTACAAGAAGTGAAGCAGAGGGGAGGGAAACAGGGAAAGTGCCTGAGCCCAGGGATGCTGGAGGAGGCTGAAGTCTGATGCAGCGAGACTGCAGCACAGGCAGAGCTCACCCTGGGCAGGAATAACAACACATCCGCTCGCTTCCAGAGAACAAATAAACATGATTGCAATCATCCATGAATACATGCACCTTTTTTTTTTTTTTCCCATGGTATAAAGGCCCTTTGTGTAACTCTTTAATTTAAACCAGTGAAATTGGAGCAACATAAAATTAATTTATCTGGGTCCTCTTCTGTAAGCATCAATTATAATGTCTAATCTACATGAAGTGCTGCTAAGTTTAGTAACCAACTCTTTATTATGCAGCACCCAAAAGCATTCAAATATATTCACATTAAGATGTAAGATCATACAAATGTTAATTGTAGAATTATCCAAATGTTAACAGTTGGTTTTTTGCCTCCTAAGGCTATAAACAGCTATTTTGATTAGGTTGCCATGTTCCACTGAAGTACATTTTCAAAGAGATTTCTCAAATGGAGCTTTGCTTGACAGCAGGCACAAAACAATGTACTATCCGAAAGCAGAGAAAGCATAGAGGACTAGCCATTATTTATGACAATGACACTGGAAATCAAGAATTCATACTTGCTGGAAGAATTTCACTGATAGTAGAGGAAGGAGGGATGCACTGCTGTGATCACGTAAATCATTTATGTGTTCAATTAAAAATTTACTCCACAGTTTTTGCCTGAGATATGGCTGGGAAAAAAAACTGCTGCCATGACTTCCAAGGTCATGTATCTTGTCATTTAAAGGAATATTCAGTTTTGTTCTATAGTTGACATTTCATTGGCCTTTTAATTATTTTTGGAATAAAATTGTGTATTCTTTTGAATCCCTTTTCATTTTGCTCCTGCAGTCCAAAATTTTTGTTTTCCTTCTAGCAGATTATTGTGTAGCTTTTGCTTTGGTGTTATGCCTTTTGGCCATCTCTTAAATTTTACTGTCTTCTCTTTCTTTCTTGTCATTATTGTTTCTGCTGTGTCCTTTCACTCCTCTGCTTGTGCTGCTTTCCTTTCCAGAAAAGTCATCTTTGCTGTCATAGCTCACTTGTTAGTCTCCCTTTTCCTCCACTTCAAATAACAAAACACTGACCATAAAGAGATTAATTAGGATGAGAGAACATCCTAGTTATGGAAAGCAATAAGAGAAAGGTGAAGCCTGGTATTCACACTTTCCTGAGGTTGAAAAGAAAAACAGTTGGATTGAAAATTAGGAGCCATAACCTGACTCTAGCTGGCTTTTACTACCTCTAACTGTGAGGTGCTGGATGAATCATCTTCAATTCACTCTGCCTTTTTTTTTTTTTTTTTAATTAATGGTAGGGAGCATCATGCTTGAAATATCAGACACAAAAAGTAATATCAGCATGAAAAATAACATCAGCTCGTGCTTTTGGTTAAGGGAACATTAAGGCATCCCATAAGGAACATCCACATTGTGTTTTACTTCTAAGAATGCTACGATATGGATATTCTTGTTATCTTATCTAGCAAACAGCAGCACTGAGAAGCAATCCACCTTACAGCTGCTTCTGGTCTCTCACTGAGGGTTTTGTCCACCATTTCCAATGCTGCAAGGACTGACACTGATCTTTTCCTTTGCAGTGTGAGCAGGAGTGTGTGAAGGGTGCAGGACTATTAAAAAAAAATAATCAGGAGGTGTTTGAAATCAAAGCATACTCTACAAATCTTTTTCACTCTCATTTGTTTTGCTTTTAACAGAATTATGCAACATCACAGACTTGTATCAAGAAAGGGATAACATGGTACATAAACTCATCCCAGCAAAGATAAAGAACTTTTTTTTTTTTTTTAAAGTGTGAATATAGAAACTTATATAGAAGGAGAAACTACTGTAATGGTGACAGAGCCATGGAACAAGCTGCTCAGGGAGTTTGTGGAGTCTCCTTCTCTGGAGACTTTCAAAACCCACCTGGACATGTTCCTGTCCACCTCCACTGGGTGAACCTGCTGAGGCAGGGAGGTTGGACTAGATGATCTCCAGAGGCTCCGTTCAACCCCTACCATTCTGTGTCATTCTGTGATAGAAGGAGTAACCTGATCACTTATTTAAAGCAGTTTTGATTTTTGTATGAGGGCAGAGCTGGTGCATATTTGAATACATAATGTACAGTGCACCTGGGCTAGGTTCATGGCATAGTCCAAAGGATGTTTTTGGAAGGCATTTTATATCACTCTCCTTTCTTTTTTTGATGATTTGGCCAATAATATTTTTAATAGCTCATGGTTGGTGAGGCTGCTTCTGTCTCTTCCTTCATACCATCAAGTCTGAGACCCTGCCCTTCACTCACAACTTGGAAGGCAGGAGAAAAAAGACATTACAAGAAATCATTACTTCTTCCTAATGCTCTTTGTGCAATGGGTCATAGCGCTATGGATCGTACCTTGGATAACCATAAACCTCATTTGTCATTCAGGAATCGTTTACTTCTTGTAGTGGTGAACTATCTCGGCATGAGTCGTGTCTTAATCTATTAGTTAAGACTCATGTTGTAGCCTAAAAACTTTACAATTAAATAAATAACGAAATTACACTTACAGTACCGGAATAGCTGAATCACAAACAAACAAATGAGCAAAAAAAGGCTCCAAAGCTTTCCAGATGGCTGGTTCCCACTGATGTACATTTTTTCTCTGGAGCTTCAAAACATGTTTAAATTATGAAATTTGGTGTGACTACAAGAACTTGGCAAGTAGTCATTAAGGTTTTAGTCTGAGGAGTGATACTACAGAGTGAGAGAACTGAAGATGAGCAATCGTGGAGTTGTACAGCTGTCTTCATGTGCACAGCATTGTCAACACGGCTTGTAGGACTCGGGTTCCCAGAGTCCGACTTTTTCATGTGCTGCACTCCTGCTGCTTCCTTGGGCCAAATCCATCCTCGGCAGAGGTGGTGAAACTGGTGAAATTGCATCAGTCATTTATTTTTCCATTGCTCAAAACTGCTTGCTTAGCAGCTCCTGTGCTCTGTCTCCAGCTTCTGCTGAGACCAGGTGACTTGGTACACATCTTCTCTGCTCCTGGCCGTGCTCAGAGAGGTGAGGCAGCCAGTGAGAACCTGGATTTGTGGCTGCAAGCCTCATTGGGATGCTAGGGCAGACTTCCTGTGCCACAGGCAGAGCGCCTTTCTGTGCTGGGCCAGCAGAACAGGGGCAAGGCTTCTGTGGATGGTTCGGAATAGGAGATGGTAGTAGTAACAGATGGTGGGGAGGAAAGTGAGGAGGAGTGGAGGATGACAAAGGAGGAAACACAGAGTATATATTTATTTTTTTTTTACTATCTGTTTTGAATATTTTCTGAAGGTAGCAATGCTGAGTTTTCAGTTCAAGTGGTGTCTCGCACGCTCCATTCAACCTGGGGTCAAGCTGGCAAGCAGGAGAAGCTCTTGTACTCCAATCACATGGGGGACACACCCAACTGGGGCAATGGTAGGGATGAAGACTGGAGATGTGCCTCTCATAGCAGATTTGTACTTGAGAGAAATGGGAACCTTCCTTTGCATTTCAGGTCCTCCTGCCTGTAATCAAAAGAGCCTCTCTCCAGCTCCATCAAGCCCATCCCCTGTCAGCTCTTTAGGGCCAGGGGATAAAATCCTGTTACACAGTCTGAGGAGAAAGCTAGAGTCTTCCTATTGTGTGACCGGTCGAGGCTGTGAGTAAGGATACCACTTTTTTTTTTTTGATGCAGCTTGTTGTCGAGGTGATGTTTGAAGGAAGTCCTTTCTTCACCAGTGTGATGATAGAGACTGTTCCCCACTCTGCAGTGAGGATAGGTTGTTACTGATACCTCAAGATACAGGGTTAAGAGTAGTATTAAACACAGAGAAGAGAGGGAGAAAAAAAAGACTAAAAAACCTGCAGTTGCTTTGTGCAAGCCTGGTGCATGCAGGATACTCGCTGGCTTGTCCATGTTAGGTTGATGTCAAAGAGACCCTCAGAGGGGACCTCCTGTAATCCCCACCTTGCTGGTCTCTAGGGAAGGACCCTGAGAACAGTGCTGTATGGATGATGAATTCTTGCTGTCTGAGCAAATACCATACCCTGCAGTAAAGCATGTATGTAAGCACTAAAGTGACCAACCTGCTCTGTACCTACAAAAGTGTGTGGTTTCCTGCCTGCGCCTCAGATGTATCGCCAGAAGACAGTTCCTTTGGGGCTCAACCAGCTGCTATCTTATGCATTTGTGGACTCTTGCCATGTGTCACTGCCAGTATATAAATTAAAAACAAATGCTGTAAGTAAGGTGGAGAGATAAATAACAGCATAGCAGGAGGAGATGCGCTTAAGCCCATGCAGTAGACATGGTGTGACTCCTTTCTAATAACTCGCTGTCCGTCAAGTCACTATCATGTGTAATAACCTGCAGATGGCACAGCAGTAGGTGGCATTAATATACTCGGGCCCCTCTAGCATACAGGTGCCCTGCAATGTCCTTCCCACCCTCTCCTCCCACCAGCAGCCAGCCTTGTGCCTTGGTGCTGACTGTCAGGAGCAGTGAAGCCACACACACTCGCTGTCACACAAAACGCATTTGGCTGTCTCCCAGTGGGCTCATACACCTTCCATGGGCTGGGAGGAAAGACAGGCAAGTCTACCTGATGTCACTGACTTTCTGCAATAGTACCAGAGGAGAAATGTGTCAAGCAGCAGAGGAATTGAAATATCAAGTATATTCAGACAATTTGCTGATGTGGGGTTTTTTTTTTTCTTTTGTATATTCACTATTCTGTCCAGAGTCATGGCCTGATTACACACACCGTCACTTTCAAGGGATATCTCTGACATTGAGGCAGTATGGAAAGCCTCCAGGTACTCTGCATACGCTAGGACTTGCATTGTACAGATGCATACACAAGACTCAGATGACATCTAAATGCTTACTGCACTGTAGTAAGATCAATGACAGGGTAAAATAATTTCTCAGGGAAGTTTTCAGAAAGAGAAAACAATCTGAGCCCTGGAAAAGGAAGAACGGGAAGTATGTCTGTAGAAGGTGTATATAGGGTAATGTTATTGGTCACTTTTCCTAGAAGAGCTAAAGGAAAATACAGAGAAGCAGATTCAGGAAATGTTTACGTGGACTGGAAGGGACCTTGCACTGCAAGCACTGTGTCATAATCCATGATAAAAACATAAAAACCACAAACTGAAGAGTCTCTACACTTCACTGTCTACATTGAAGGACTACAGCAAAAGCTTGCCACTAATGTTAGAGACCATCTTCAGATTTCCCACTTAAGTTTACTGATAGTGAATTTACTATTGTTATAAACCAATGACAAGTACCGAGATACTAGGAACAGGAGTGTTGAATAATGTTTGATGGGACTGAAAACAAAGGACAGTCAAAGGCTAAACTAAAAATCACACAGGAAGATGCACGGGTTGGTTGCTTTGTCTTTTAGGGTTGAAGTCTTTCTTTAGACTTAAAAACCCCTAAACTGAAAAATCCTTGTGTTTTGCATTTAATTAAAGCAGAGTACTTCTGAGTGAGTGCAGATTTGTTAAAGTTGATTAATAAGCTTTCATTTATGACTTCCAATGAGAAGTTTTTATGTAATCTGCTTGTCTTTCTATATGTCATTTACAGTACTGAATATTTTTGCTCCAGCCATGGTTGCATTGATACTCTTACAATTTAGTTGTAGCCAGTGCCAAACTCCTTCAACTCGCCTGAGCACTTAGACAAAAGTCCACTTCATTTGCTCCACTGCAGAAATCTACTTGTAAGCTGAGAGGGGGGAGTACCAGCAGGTTCCAGAGCTCAGCAGGCAATCTTAGTCTCACTAGTGATGCGTAAATACACGGAGGAGAGATTGGAGGTGAAATGTACTTTCTCATATGTGTTTGGGGTCAGTGGGGCTTTGCTGCTCTTAGCAGTAGTGAAAAATGATCGTCACAGTGAGAAAGGAACCCCAGGGCTACCTTGGGCTGCTGCCTCTAGTGCATAGTAAAGTCCGGCAGTAAAAAATCCTGCTTCAGCTCAGGTCACAGTAGATGGGGATGGGAATACTGATGAAGGACAGAGATTCTTGTCTCACACATAAAAGCTGACTGGCTCCTTGTCTGAATGGCTTAACAGGACAGTGATATTTTTTATATCATTTTTTTGGAAGGTGGAGATACTGGTACCTTAAAAGATTCAAAAAATATTGTTCAACGCTAAATTTAATTTCTTGTCATTAAACCGGGCACAGAAAGTCAACCCCTTTCTTCTAATGTCCAAACGGAAAAACACAATCTTATTAGCAGCATTAACCTGAAAGCTCTGTTTTCCTCCCTGCTACATTATCCACCTTCTGGAGGAACTCTCCTCCAGCCCCATGCTTCTGTCCTGCTGCATTCAGAAGACCTGGAGCACAAGCCTGAAGATAAACATATCCCATACACTTCAGAGGCTATTTAGTATGCTGAACAGATTCACTATAATACTTTTGAGCAGTAATTTTCACTCCTTTTAATAAGAAAGGCAAAAAAAAAAACCCTGCAATGTCTGCCATTAATATTATACTGTAAGCAGAGGAAAAACATTCCTTTTGTTCCCACTCATTCCTTTTACGTGCATCGTTGTGGGTGTGGAGCTTCCTAAAAAGCCTGTGAAGACATTAACAGTCTTTCTGAAAAATTATCATCGATAATTTGATTTTATAATGAACTAAGGATCCCATACTGAAAGAAATCTTGCTTGTTGAGAGAGCTAATGTTTAATAGGGTAACTTCAGCTTTTCTAAACCAAAGCATTTGATTGGATATTGGTCCACAACACCAAGATATCGCAGCTGATACAAATGATGGGGACCATGAGCTGTCTGGAACAGGATGGTATTTACAGGTGTGGAAAATAAACAATCATGTGAAGAAACTCTGCAATACAAGGAAAGCTCCAAGAAGAAAAGCTCTTTCATTTTAGTGTATTCTGCCTAACCAAAATATTTGTGTAGCCGAGCATTTTGCAAGTGAGAGCTGGGAGAGACATCTACAGTTAAAACTGCCAAGACTTTCAGTATTTTGCCAAAATTTTAACTACCAGACTAAAATATTCCAAGCTTGCTGTCTGCCTCAAGCTGTAGCAAAATGGTTCAGCAATGTTCACAAAAATGGGTTTGAAAAAGAAAAGTACTTTAATCAAAACGATCCACTCCAGCCATTTTCTGGACGTAGATGAGAAATCAATGTATGTCTGCTTCAGTCTGCAATTTGCCTCGTGAGTGACCACTGCATTGTCTTTCGCACTGAAGACACGCAGATTTGGCGGCAATGTAAGACTTGGAAACTCACTGATCTAAGTGGATGCTTTGCTATTGACTTTAGCGAGACCAGTATTTTACCCATCAATATCAGCTGCGGTACCATTAGTGGCAGATGATAACACGTTGAGTAGAGCCGAAGAAGAGAGGCAGTGGTGAAGTTCTCCCTGAGGAGTGTGCGGATCAAAAGCCACAGCTACATGTGCTGTAGCAACTGCGTACAGCACTGAGCTTAGGTCAATAAGCCATATCATGAGGAGTATGAGCTGGGGCATCATCCTAATACCATTTCCAGTAAGCTCTTAGCACAGACAAAGCAGTCTGCCTCAAAAGCCTAAGCAGACATGAAATAGGAAACTGGTTTTGTGCCATGCACCCAAAACTTCTTCAGCCATGTGGGTTGAAAGAGATGAAAAGTATCCTCAAGCTTGTACATTTTAAGGACTGTAAGGGAAAATGTCTTTCACTGCTAGCCCTGAAATGACTTGTCACAGCAATACAGTATTTGCATACAATAGTAAAATAAAAGCTGTAAAGGGAGCATTTATTCAAGTATTTTATAATGGTGCTTAATTATGCACAAGCTTTCCTTAGTATTCCATGTTAACACATATAACTAGAACATCCAGGCTGAGAAATAAAGAAATTAAAGGTCTGACCAAGAGAGAGTATAAATTGGTAAGAAGTGCTACACATTTTAGATCCGCATGGGCTGTGTCAGGGATTGTCTGACAGGGAGCTAATGGCGTACACCCATAGCTTCAACATTCTCACTGAATTTTGCATGTTCAGACTGCAGACACCTACCATGTTTCTACATTTACATCATTTTCAATCACTACACATGCTGATGTCCAAGGAAAATTTTGTCTTAGACAATCTGGAAGTAAAACACTGAGGATAAATTCCTTTGTGTGGATGTTCTGAGACATAGCGGGGTTGCAATTTTAACATGTCATGCACCCTTGTATCAGATAAGAAATAAAAGCAAAAGATCATGTTACTTCACCAAACTTTCAATACCTCTGGAAAAAAAACAATTAATCTGAATATGCTGCAGATTGAGTAGGTTCCTCTGAAGACGTCTGGAGACTTTTGCTGACATGATCAGGTGATGTGATGCCTCTACCAGAGGGAACCATTTGAAATGCAACAGGTTTCAGGCAATCATCACAGAGGTTAGGATTTTTCTGCTGTGTTTTCAGGGGCATTTTGTTTTCAACTGCCATGAATTGTTGGCACTGTTCATCCTTTCCTAAGTTGTATTTCTAAGTCACAAGGGTGAAATCTTTAGCCTTTGCAAATGTTTTTATGTAGTATTTATAAAGATATAACTAGCAAATATTGTCCGGTACTGACAAGCCACTCTTAGTGAGGGAAACACCTAGTATTTTGCAAGGAAGATAATGAAACAGCACAGATGTATCTTGGCCATAGTAAGGCAGAAAGTCAACCTGAGAAGTAGCTATAAAATCAGAGGTTCTCAGATTCACTCCATCTCATCCATAACTGGCTACGTCACACTGACTGCTGAAGTCAGGAGGAAATCAGTGGAGAAACCAAGATGAAAGTATTGTAATCAGTTGCACTACATTTAGAAGTCCAAGTGTGTAAAGAGAGTTTTACCACAACAAAACTCACAATGCAGGAATTATTCTTGCTATCTTGGCCTGACCCTGCCTCTTACTACAGTGTAGGGAGTTCCAGACACTCCATATGGTCTTACTTTCTACACCTTTAAACATCTTTTTATGTGAAGTCCATGTGCTGTTAAAATGGATGTTGTCAGTTCCTCTAGTTTTGTTACAGAGCCGTGGTCCTGACAACTGTTCCTTGGACGACTGCCCTTCTTTCAGCGACAAGTCAGGTGAGAGAACTGACATTGGAAGGGGAAAGACTGTGAAAGAACAAAGAATGGCATTGTAAAAAGAAACTATCCTTCCACTAATCCAGAGGTACCACTACTTATCTGCATTTCCTCCAGTTACCCAAACATTTCAAGTCTCTACATTTTGTTAAAACTGTTTCAAGAACCCCAATAATGAAGAAAACAGCCTGAATTTTACCCTGGAATAAAACTGCACAGGTAGGCAGCCACGAACTATTGTCATGTAGAACCCATGGAGATAAGAAATCATGGGAAAAGCCAGACAGTGTTATGGACCAGAATAATAGTGTCTGTTCTTACAGCCAGTGCAAACTCCAGAGGTCTGAACACAAACCACAAAGGCATTCCTATCAAGAGTCCAATACTATTTGCTAATGAGTAATCCATTATGCCTCACTGGAATTAAAAAAAAAAATTCATTACTCTTTTTATAATACAATACTTAATTTACCTGCAGCCCAGTGGAGAGGAAAAAAAAAAAAAAAGCAAAAGAATGAAAAAGACATGGAGCATGGAGCACTTAATTTGTATACCAACAAATGTATCCATTTCATTCATTTAGAAACAAACACTTTCATTTAGAAACAAACATTTCTGGAACCACAAAAACCACTCTTTTCACTACCATGGCGTCCATCTCACATTCAACCAATGCCCTCCATCTTTAAGAGCTATAATTGCTGCTCTTACATCCTGTGTGTTAACTCGATCCCTTTAGCCATGCCAGGGATCCTGGCCTTCATCCAGCTCACGTGCTTCTCGTGCACGTTCCTTTGTTATTTCCTTCTCATATGTCTTTTTGCATGATATGCCCACCCTGAGCCTTAGCTGCAGCCTTGCATGTATTTCTAAAGACCTACCTCTACCACCATTCCCATGAGGAATTTCTAATTGAGTAGACATAAGCAAATACGAACATCTGGTTAAAATAACACTTGCCTCAATTACCGAAACCCCTCAGTCTGGAGGTTGGCTGTGCTGACAGGCTGGCCCTGAAATCACGTGTCATCGTTGCTGTTGTTCTCGGTCACCCCTTTGCTTACTTCTCCACAGCAGCTCCAGGAGCACGGTATCGGCTCTTGAAGGCAGAATAATTTTTATCGCATCCTGGTGCAGCACCTGGCGCCAGAGGAGGGTCTTGTTTCAAGCTGGATTTTTACAGTTGATGGTGTAGGATAACAGAGCGTAAGCTCTGGCCACTACCAGATTGAGTCACTTGTGGCAATTGCAACACCCTTATTATGACTGTCTAGCAAAACCATTTTAGATTCTCCTCCACCGCTTCCTCAGCTCACCCTAGATAACTGTTTCAGCTGTACCTCGCTGCCTCTCCTTCCTTCTGAGCGCTGCCACTAGCTCTTGGTGCCGGTGTCCCTTTGAGGTGGTTGGGCTGCAGGCCCTAGGTGGCCAAACTCGACAGTTCACTAAGTCCAAGAGGGCAAAGTATAGAAGAAAAGGGATTTGGAACCTGCTTCAGCCGTAAAACCCAGCACTGTGTTTGCTTTTGTGGGTGTTCTACGTCTTTTTCTTGACATGCAGGAAAACACTTCTTGTAAAATCATGAGAGAGGGCAAGTTGAAACCAGGTGCATGATGACAGCAAATGGAAGAGCGCAGGGGAAGGCACAGGGTGCGACATGGGCCACCCATGGCAGTGGTTTGCAGCCAGCTGTGAGCTGGCGGGAGGATACTCAGGAGAGGGAATCCCGCGCTCCTGACCGCCTGTGCACTTAGCTCAGCTCCTCTGCCCTCCGCCGAGCCTCCTCTACCGCTCACTTCAAATAAACCTCAAGGAGTCCAACAGCAATTTGAGCTGGGGAACCCTCCGGCGGCCTCTGGAACACCTCTTTTTCTCTTCTGCTCTGTGTCTGTGCGCCGCAGAGAGCAGGCCTGGCGGGAGCACACGGGGGATTTCCTTCTCGCCCATTCAAGCCGCCCTTGAAGCGCCTGTAGTAAACACGGGCACGCCGGTGCAGGCATCCTCGCAGGAACCCCGGCGCGCTGCGCGGGTGCCCACGGGCGCTGCGGAGGAGGAAGGCAGAGCCTGGGCCGCGCAGGCGGAGCTCCGCGCCCGCGGCCCCGCCGCCCACTTGCCATGCGCTGCCCGCGGCCCTGCGCGGCGGGG